>JAGFPH010005986.1:57935-73358 GCA_018207615.1 Philaenus spumarius
AGCAATGTCCGTGTAACCTACCGCCGCTATAGGGTGATTTTAAATGTCTTTTACGTTGTAACTATTAATTATTGCGAAAAATTACCAAGCCATTCGGATGAAGAATTCTGTCCCCAAGAGTTTGGTATTTTTTTAAAAACGCTATTTGAATAATTGCGGGTTTTAAATGGATTTAGGATGAGCAATGTCCGCGTAACCTACCGCCGCTATAGGGAGTCGCAGGTTGCTTTCTGTTTTACTAGAGCCGACCCTTAAATCAGTTTGTAAACTATTCGTCTGATTTATTGCTATCATCTAGTTACATTCTGTTTTAAAATGTGAAGCTTAATCTACTTTTGTTTTGTTAACTTACATAACCGTTTTAAATTAAGTATAGTTTAAAGGCTAGAAATAATAAATGTATGACCGGGAAGGCTACAGCAACAAGGCCAACAAAAAAACTTTTACAGACATAACCCACACGATAAAGATAATTCCCGTTTAGTTTCCAAAAATTTGTATAACTATTTTGTATTTCAACAAAGAATCTTTTATACGTACAGTACTTACAAAAATCGTCATCATTACATAATGACATAACCTCATTCCTTATCGACAAATTTATCAGTTGAGTCTAAATCAGTCAACCGCGCAGTCAATGAATGGAAAATATGTCTTTTACAATTACATTATCTCGAGCACATATGAAAAACGACAATGAATGAAGGCACGTACTATTGATTTATCGTTATCTGGCTTAACACTAGTGAGATTTAGTCCAATTAATCCATTTAGAAAATGGCGCCGCAAGAGATAACACAGTGTTGAGATACGAGAAGACCATGCTTCCGAAAAAATATTGACACACTCTACGCTGAAACAAACTATTAAATCCTCAAAATATGAGTTTTTACGCTAAAATTAGTTCAAATTCAAACTATCGTCGAATAAAATATTATTTTCTAAACAGTTAAGCATCTCGTACAAATATGACATTCAGAGACTGTTAAAGGGCTACTTTTATTATTTACCTCGGACTATAAAAGTATATTCACCAAGTATTTGATTTAGTAATATAATTCCGAAATCAATGCGATAAAATGGGGTTTCGTCCTTCCCCTCGAGAATGTCGAAACACTATTCTCGTCCCGCGAGTGCAGTCTCAATCGCTGCCTCGTTTGCTGGGTCCTAGGAGGTATTGTGTCTTCACGATTTAAGGTTTGTGGAAAGTAATAAAAGTACATATAACCTTCTTCTAAAATTATTGGGAAATATAACTTCTCATTTCAAAGCTATCTCACTTTTCAAAGTTAACATTTACGTGTAAATTTTGTTTGTTCCACAAATCCTTAAATGCTTTTAAAAGCAAAGATTAACTGATTTGTCTTTTTTTAAATCAAAAGTAATAGTGCGGCTGCAGACGCAGCTCCCTCAGGGCGCAGGTCAAACTCAAAGTGCGCATGCCTCGATTCAGGGTAAAATGGCAGCTTGGACGACGCACCGTAACTCAGGTATTACGGAAGCGACTACAATTTGTTCGGTAAAAAAAATTATAGTGATAAGAATGGAATGGTAAAGATTCCAAGATCGAATAAACAGTTTGTTTATACTTTTTGAAAAAGACAAAAATACACTACAAGTTTCACACGAGTGTGCAAAGGGTTCTGCACCGCCATTCGTTTCAAAATCCCCTTTTACTATCTCACTAGACTTATAGAGAAGTATAGTGATTGCAAAAAAATAAATGTTGAGATTTGTGTGGAAATACCGTTTTCTGACCCTCTGAATTAAAAAAAGTGTTTTTTACAAAATGTATGTCTGTATGTATACAAAGCTAGAGAGAAAACTATTTGATCGATTTCGAGCAAATTTGCACCAGACATGTCAATTAGGCTTGTATAAATGTACGAAAAAGGTTTTGAAAATTTGTGAAAACAACCCCCTTTTTGGCCAAAAAATCAGTCATTTTTTTCATTAAAAAAACGGCTAAAACGATTTTGATAAAATTTGGCTTATTTGTAGCCCTTAATGTACCCTACCATATGCAAAAAAACACATCTTTCTAGAAATTCTCCTTTAGCTAATAATAATAATAACTGATTTTGTTTTGGGGTGCTTTTGGCCGAAAAGGGGTTGTTTTTCAAAAATTTTCAAATCCTTTTTTCGTGCATCTATACAGGCCTAATTGACGTGTTTGGTGCAAATTTGTTCGAAATCGATCGAATAGTTTTCTCTCTAGCTAATAATAATAATATTTATTAGTTAATCTCCTACTTTAATATCACCTCTCCTGCAATTATGAAGTCACAATGAATCTGTTTATTTAAATATGTTTGTGAGAAAGTATGTGCCAGTTCCTGGTACCGTTTATTTACATAAATATTGTGTTCGATTATAAATGAGAGAATCGTGAATGCTGAGAGTGTATATCATTTAAATACATCGAACTAATGAACACTAATGGACGGTGTTTTACCGCTACCCTTTGTTCTGTAATTGACAGTTATACCATTAAACGGGCTACAAAAATTGACTTTCGATGGGCCAGTTGTTCACGATGACCAATTTTAAATAGCAGACATTTTGAAACAATTACTGAAACAAGTTGGGTTTTCTTCAAACTATGATTTTACTATATGTTATCATTTATTAATGATTGATGTTTAATTTTATTATCAGTTATTCGAACATTTGTCATCATTTGTGTGTTAAAAATCAATACACAACGTTTCGGGAATATAATTCAACTCCTGTTATCAAGTGACTAACAACTAAGGGAACATAAACCTAGAGATCTAGGCCTATGTAAAGAAAACAATTAAAGCTAAAGTATACCACTAACCTTAACCATCTACATAGAGCTGAAACTGAGAAGTCAAAAAAACACAACAATACAAACGCAGAAAAGCACACACACACATCTGAAGGCAAGCCACGTGTTTACAGACCGGAGTCAGACAAACAACTGGCCGGATGCCGAGGGAGTGGCCTTTTGTTGTAAAAAAATATGACTTTACATTGCCGAGTATGGTGATCGGTTAAACCTTTCTTGACATATAAATTATTTAGTAAAAGTATGTGAGAGCAATGCCGTAGCCAGTAAATACTTTACTCTAACAAAACACACAGTGCATTGTGTATTGAAAATACTCACGATACGGGGGTTGGCGTGCGAAGCACACAATGCATTGTGTCTTGAAAATACTTCCAATACGAGGGTTGACGTGCGAAGCACGCAATGCTCTGTGCATTAAAAATTGTCCCAATACGGGAGTTGGCGTGCGAAGCATGCAATGCATTGTGTCTTGAAAATACTTCCAATACGAGGGATGACGTGCGAAGTACGCAATGCTCTGTGCATTAAAAATCGTCCCAAAACGGGAGTTGGCGTGCGAAGCACGCAATGCATTGTGTATCGAAAATACTCCCAATATGGTGTTGGCGTGCAATGTACTGTGCGTCGGTCGCTTCTCAGAGTGTTCAGTGTCAAGCTCATGTGCGTCCTTAGCAGTGAACGTGTTAAAAGGGTTTATATTCAAATCCCCCGTCAACACTATACATTTTACATAAACGCTCAATAGTGGGAACGCTTAACTTAGGTCATGTTGAACTGTCTCAGTGCCACGATGTTTCTTCTGTCATTTCTTGTACTTTTGTTTTAATGCGAGACGATATTTTCACAGCGATATTTTGAAGATCTGATGATGACGGCTCCGAAACATGAAGTCACGTGACGGACCAAATAGATTAATATTAGATTACGAACTAATTAAAAGTGTCTAGGATACCGCAAACATGCAATTTAAACAATAACCTATTTTAAAAATTTGCATAAATCTCCAAATTTAGCTCCCGTGCAAAGCGTAATGTATTCTAAAAACAAGCGTAATAACGTAATAGGCCTAAGTCACGTTCGTTTTCCATAATGACCGTCCTTGAAAACGCAAGTCGACACGCACTACTTTATCTCCATCGATTATGTTTTAATATTATGTACGCGTTTTGAATAAACAGCTTACAAAACGTCAAATCCGGGTCTCTTATCTCGTGGTAGATCGCGCTAAGCCCTTACTACCGATGTGCTTGGTGATAACAGCTTTGACTCAACGCGTATCAACAATTTTACAGATTTACTTACAACTACGATGCAGTTACTTCTAGATCTGATAAATTTTTAAACATCATGCTAAGCTCGTGAACGAAAGAAAAATGTTATCTTTATCAAACTGAATGGAACTAAACTATTGAAATTTGTTAGAAAATAAATTCTACTTATTACTCGAAAATAATATACAGTTTGGTTCAAAAGTAATATTGATAAAGATAAACAGTTATCGATAAAAAAACGGAAAACAAAAAGTCTTCGTAATCGTCTACAACACCCAATGTTCGACCAAGTGGCTGGAGTTCGTCTAAGTGTGCTACACTGCTCCACCAACCCCGTTAGTCTATCTGGCGTGAATAAAAACTTTAATAAACAAAAGGAAAAACAAAATGACTATGATACTACTACACTTTGGTTAGGTTAATCTTGGATGTTGAATAGGCCTACAAAATTACCAAAAAATTGTGTTTTTCGTCGCCGATAGCTATGCTAGTATCCATTTTCCAACGGTAAACAAATGTAGTTCCTCTCCAATAGAGGAAACTCTTTTGTCGATTGTAAATATTTTGTACTGTAATGGTAATAGTTAACAACTCGTCACCTCGCTATAAATTGCGACGGCAGCGTCGCCAACGTATGCGGAAGGAATACGTAATTATTTATTGTAATGTTCAATTCTATTTTAAAAGTCTTAAATAAATGCAAACATCAAATAATATAAATTACAAAAATTTAATGTAGTTAATTCAGAACATAAAATAAAACACTTTAAACTCCAACTTAATTCACAACTTGTTTAATTTACAAAGAATTAATACTTGAAATAATTTTAACACAACTCGGAAAATATTAGACGTATCTGAATGACATCGGACTTCGCATGCGAACATAATCACGATTGTATAACAAACACTACGAAAACAGAAACACTACCAAATTAGTGATTTCATATACTGAATGTTTACCGTAATTTACATTTGACTACAAACTCGCGATTACACTTTAAGCATCGATATATTCGCTGATTCTTCCGCCAAGAAAGTAGACCTTCCACACAGAAACGTTTCAAAGTCAACAAAGTAACAAAAAAGCAATTCACAAAATTAATCTGGAAATGATTACAAATCTAAATTAACAATGCAAACATTAAATAACAGTGAATATAAATAGTATACATTTATTAAATGATTTGCAACATTGTATAATACTAGGGGAGACCCCTGCGAGCTCCGCACGCAAACCCCCAATGGAACCTTCTAAAAACATATGTTATGTTTTATTTATAATAAAGGTGTAGGATTAATAATAACCTCAAAACTAAGATGGCAAATAATGTTAAATGTTCGAATTAAATTATTTCTTATATTTTATAATAGCAGTTATAATAATAATTAAAAGAACCAGCAAGGCTCAGGTCTACACTTTGAAACCCTAACCTAAAAGCTAAAAATACAAAAATAATTGCTTCAAATTTTGAAATCAGCTGTTAATGGAAATATTGGAGCAAACAGCTATATTATCTGTTATTTTATTCAATTGGTTGCTACGGTAATAAATGTAAATGCATGTGTTGGTTTATCATTCTAGGCCTAACCTAAGATTTTTTCCTACTAAATTTACAAATATTGAAATAAAAAAGGGTTTTATCGAAATGAATTATAGCCTATGTTACTCAGGTATAGTGTAGCTTTTTATTAGTAAAACATTTTTTTCAATCGGTTCAGTAGTGCCAGAGATTACCCCCTACATACAAACAAACTTTACCTCTTTATAATATTAGTATAGATAGTATAGATAAAATACCTATTTAATTATTCAAATAATAAACACAACGCCTAAATTCAACTACATTCGCTCGCACGTCGTTCTCGTAACTTATAAAAATCATTTGTAAACATAATCTATCTATATCTATATAATCTATATATCTATATAATATTATAAAGAGGTAAAGTTTGTTTGTTTGTTTGTTTGTTTGTTTGTATGTAGGGGGTAATCTCTGGCACTACTGAACCGATTGAAAAAATAGTTTTACTAATAAAAAGCTACACTATCCCTGAGTAACATAGGCTATAGGCCTAATTCATTTCGGTAAAAACCTTTTTTATTTCAATATATTTGTAAATTTAGTCGGAAAAAATCTTAGGTTATGACTAGAATGATAAATCAACACATGTATTAACATTTATTACCATAGCAACCAATTGAATAAAATAACAGATAACATAGCTGCTTCAATATTTCCATTAACAGCTGATTTAAAAATTTGAAGCAATTATTTTTGTACTTCCACCTTTTAGGTTAGAATTTTAAAGTGTAGACTTGATTCTTGCTGGTTCTTTTAACCATTATTAACTGCTGTTATAAAATATAAGAAATAATTTGGTTTGAATATTTAACATTATTTACCATCTAAGTTTTGAGGTTATTATTAATACTACACCTTTATTATAATTAAACAAAACATGGGTTTTTAGAAGGTTCCATTGGGGGTTGGCGTGCGGAGCACGCAGGGGTCTCCCCTAGTAATATATAAGTTGGTAACATCAATTTAGTTGTTTTGTATAACTGAAATACAACCCCTAAAAAAATTTCCTGAAGTTCTAACTTACACTCTCTAGTCACAGTGTGATCCAGTATGTATAAGTTGGTAACACCAATTAAGTTGTTTTGTATAACAGAAACGCAAACCTTAAACAGTCTCTAGTCACAGTATGTTTACCAGCAAGAATGTACAATTCAACATTCAATTACGCTTAAGTTGGCAGCACTACTCACTATCCTAAACAAAGGTCGTCGTCTGCAAACGTATCAGCTGGCTGTCGTGTTGTAAACTTACGCCGGGATATTTAACACTTTAAAAATGTCCACCGTTTTGAAAATGTACAACATAAAAAATAATATTTTCTGATATATCCGTAAAAACGTTACACAAATGTGAATATCTTAACTTATTGTCACGTCTACTTCCAGTCCAAAGATATAGGCCTATGATATACAGTAGAGCGTCGAAAATCCGAACTAACTGGGACCGAGGGGGTTCGGATTATCAATTTGTTCGGATTTTTGAAAATAACCAAGAAAATACCATTTAGGCTAAAATTTAATATATGCCCTTTAATCGATTAAAGTGTTTAAACAGTACAAGCAGTAATGTAATTACAATACAGTATGTAAGACTACTTACATATTATGATTTAGAAGTACCTGCACGTACACAGTGGGGCAAAAATGATTACACTTCTAACTCTCAATTACAGTACAGTACATAATTAAAGGTTCACTTGTTCAGTATAGTTAACACAAACGGAAAAAAAACCTGTATAGTACACTACTGTATGTACGACACACTGTCATTACACAAAGAGAAATGAATGAACTTTCTGTATGTTTACTGCTAGCGCTAAAGCAGCTTATTAGCGTGACAGTGAAAATACAGACAGAAAGTCTGTTGTGAGGGCGTGTGAGAGCAGGTATTAAGAAGTGTTTAAAAAGAGATAATAAAGTCAAACTGCGATGAAGATTTTTGTGAAATTTTTAACGACGCAATAATTGGAATTTCACGAAAACGGAAACGAAATTTTTGCAGGGGCTGCCTCGGAATGCGTTCGGATTTTTGACGTTTCGGATTATTGACGTTCGGATTATCGACGCTCTACATGTGTTTTTATACACAAGAGATTAGTGCCTTTCTGGACATACACAATTATTTTTCAACTACTCTGTGAATACAGAATATTCTTTATCCTAAATTATTGTATACAATATCATACATTTATAAACAATGTAGGGACACGTGCGAACAACACGATACAAGAAAGACAACGTTTACATCTCGCTATTCTTTCTTGTTTCCTGGAAAGAGGGGACTTACTCAGCTGCAGATGCTCTACGCTCGATGTATTTTTCAGGAAATGCGCGAATAAGTTTTTCTAAATAATGTTGTTTAAAGCTCATTTCACTTTGGTAGAAAAAAGAAACAATTAATTGGTAAAAGAAAAAGTTAATAGCAAACAATGCCCACCTTAGAATTTATAAATAGAAATAGGATTTAGGAAAGGGCTAAGTTGGGACAATCGTTGTTCCGATATCTTGTAGTAGCCACAAAGCTGGCATTAAGAAAAATAAAAAGTCCGATTTTCACTCACGCCTTGCAAGCCACAAACTCCATACTGCCAGCCGTACCGAAAATTTTACCAAAATAACAACAATACTTCAAATACTTATTTACACTCAACATAGTAAATTAACCATCTAACTCTAACAATAAACATGGCGTGAATAATTTAAACATTAGATGGGATAATAAACACACATAATGAATGAAAAACACATTTAATTTGTTATGACTTTTTCTCGACAATTTACCCTGTAAAGTACATGTGAGTACATCAAATAACACAAATGTACAAAACAATTTTGCTGCAGTGAAATAAAGGGGTGGGTTTTTTTTTTAATATTTATGGCAAAACTACAAACAACAAAATTCTTTAAAAAGTTTGTTTCCTAAATAAAGCCAGTTCAATTGGTACATTTTCAAACAGCATATTTTCTTGTAATTACTTTATTTTAAATTTTAGCACATGTCTGTATCCATTCCTGAGACATTTTAAGGTAATACACAGACGAATTAGCTATCTAGCCTATGCATGTTGTTTGTTTTAGGACACGGAACCAACTCTAAAACGGAACCATACAATCATAAAACGTAAGGTGATCTATCCTGTTTGGATAACTAATATTCAATTCAACTCAAGGTATTTTTTATTAGTGTATCAATCCTCAGAAACGACATTCTAAAAACACAATATATTATGTCCGAACAACGTAGCATTGTCGACTTCAACGCTCCTGACGGAACAGTGCGTACTACGAATTCTTGCAACAAATACACGCTCGATTGGTTTTCTCTCCTCACATTTTATACTAAAGTAAGAACATGGCCAAGGTTAAGTCAATAAGAATAAAAACAATATTAACTTTTAAATCACACTTTCCTACACAAGAAACACCTCGCTCTGCTTTGTGTACACTGAACAGATTAATATTATCAGAAAGATTTAATTAAAAGAAGACGTGGTCTGTGAGCAAACAAAATCTTATTTCCACTTTAATGGACAGGAAGTCACTATGGCGTCTGCGGACTTTGTTTATTTTCTTAACAACATTATTAGTAAGTTCATTTCGTTGTTGTAAAGACGCGTTTTTCTGAGCTTGTGTTATTCAAGGTCACATTTGTCGATATTGTTTTATACTTTGATATTTTATGTTTGCCATGTCTTTTGTTCAAATTGGAAATCGATCCCTTAACACAAAGTTTTAACTGTCAAAGCGTTAAGGTTGGGTTGGGTATATTGCCTTTTCTAATCTTCAAAAATAATAACAAATTTAACCTCAATAAATTTACGTGTTTTATAATCTCTCACTGCATAGTTTAAAATACGTTGCCATTCACTAAATCAAAGTTCTTTAAACTTCCACTTGATATTTAATCTTCAAATTTGGATAGGGGTCATCTGAAAATTCCATTTGGATTATTCTGCCTGTTCCAAAAATTATTAATTTTTGAAGTGTAAACTTCTATAGAAGCACCACGTCCAAAAAATTGTATAACAGAGTATATAGTTTTATTGTTGCTGGGGAAGAATCGGATTTTACAGTCACGCGTTTCACCATGCATTTTGTGAAACGCTCCTAAAGTGAAACGCTCTATTCCATCTGTTTGAAAAAAGTTTTGGTCTTGCCGAGATTCGAACCAGCAGAGTCCATCCCCATAGATTACACAATCGCATTGCTAATCTATATATATAAAATTCAATGTATGTCCGTCTGTTTGTCCTTTATGCGTTACCAAACCGTCCATCCGATTGCTTTGAAATTTTGCATAGTAACACAGGTTAACCCTGGGAAGGTTTTAGGCCATTTACCGAAGTCCTAGGACATTAGGGCTACGCCCCAGTGGCCCTCAAAGTTTCAATGTTAATCTTATGGAAGGTCAATCTTAAGGAAGAAGAAGAAAGATTTCATTTGATTTTATCAGGGGCACACAAACAGCTGTTCGTATGAAAAGCTTAAAACAGCTGATTTTGATCAACAACTGATTTGGATCAAAAACTGAATATAATTTTAGGTTAGGCCTACAATGAACTAAAACACCAATTATTGGGCTAATTATTTAAGATATATAAAAGCCAAATACCACTCACTGACTGAACACTTAAAAAGAATACAATTACGTTAAAAAGACTGAAAATACCAACCACCACGGGCAACGCCGTACGGGTCAGCTAGTTTAGTATATTTGAGTTGGGTATATAAGTGTAACAGATTGTCCTACGTCATATTCTTAATCTGTTAATGTTAATACAATGTACAGTTTAATTAGTAATACCTCTGAAACATTCTGCTTCCTCATTTTGTAATTTGTGGTAATTAATAAAAAGTTTACAATTCTCTCGCGTGGTCTTAAGAGTACACAATTACATTTTTTTACATTTCGAAGTGATATGCTTTCATTATGCATAATGAGATATTGATTATAATTTGAGCTAAAGAATTCGTATAATCTGACAAAATTATGATTTATTATTTATATTTTGCATACTATACAATCGATCGCTAAATATAAATTTATATAACAATACATCTTATTTTATAGCAATACATCTATAGTTATATTTGCATTACGTAAGAGTTTAGATCCACATCTAAACAAATTTCTGGAGCAATTACTTACAAAATGGATTGTTACAAACAATATTAACAAAACATATAAAAATTCAGATCGAAATTATAAGTGGTAACTTTTTAAACCGTTTAAAATATTATTATTGACGTGCTTATTATTTGAGTTGATTAAAATATAATAGAATAGAGTCAGATTGGTAGCACTACTTACTATTCTAAAAAAGGTCATTAGCTGAGGCTATTTTTTCAACATTAAGTAAACAATTACCATATTTTATTTTACACGTTCCAAAAAATAATATCGATATCATTTAATACTGCTGATATAGATATTTTGTTTCGATTTATCGTGATATCAATATTGGAGTTAGTATCGATATCGGAAACTTCCCGATATCGCAACATCCCTGTGTGCCAGTTATTCATAGGCCTACCGTCATGGATATATCAAAGATTTTCTACTTTATGTTGTGATTCTTAAAGAACACAATAAAACAGAGATTTTGTATGAATTACGTTCTTTCATACTTTAATATGTTGGTAAGCTATATCGGTCAGAGTACGGAGGAAATGAATTTTATCCCCAAAGAAAAGGAACGCAGTTGTTTACTAGTCGACTATCCAATCAAGACAAAAGGATCTATGTTTTGATTTCTTTCTGTCCAATCTAAAACAAAGTGTTCACCAAATGATTCCGATTGAATTTGTTGCAAGGGCACGTATACAGAATCTTCTCGGCAGATAATACTATCGGAGAACAGTTATAGAGGAGATGAATGGAGCAAAGAGGATGGGTTGAGAAAATTGAGACTCTCGTCCCTTTTCCTTCGGACTCAAGTATACATCTTGATCTTTGCACTGTATTTCTGTCTTGAAAATTAAATTTGAAATTAATAAACTATAAAGTAGTCTGATTGGAATTTTACCTAATTGAATGGTTGTCCAAGTATGTCAAATCTGTATTTTGTAGGTTGAAGGTATAACCATTAGACAAATAATGAGAGACAATAGAAACTCCATGGCCTTGGTTGTGAGCAATTTTTTGCTGTCAAAACAATTTGTATTAAGGCTCGGCTCCCTACATTCAAAACTGCAAAGTTGGGTACCAATTTCAATGTTAAATAACCAAAACTTACCTTCACTATCAAGCATATTTTTGTGCTGTTTTTGTCAAAAAAACGAAAGCAGTATTTTTTCCTTAAAATAAAACAGTTTGTGGGTGTTGATTGCTAAGATTTTTTGCAATATCTCTTTTTGCAACTAAGTAAAAAATTAATTAAGTTTACTATTTTTTACTATTTATATCATACGTTTATGAAAACAAAAAACGGTTTTTGAACATGTATTCAGCAATCAACATCCGCATATGATAGTACTTCAAAATGAAACCAAAATTTTAAATTTATTCCACGAATTAACGGGAAAAAATTACTTATTCTGTAGCATTGCTCTTATGGGAATCAGATTCAATATGGCGGACAGGGTAGCGCCCCCTTAAGGGTCGGCTTTAGCTGTCGGCCATGTTGGCTGACATTCCATAAGACTAATGTTAAATTCAAATTCAAATTTTTCCTTCATTTTTGATCGGATAATTATTATGAACGATATGTCATTTTAAAGCTATGCAAGCAAATGGCTTTTCCAAAACTAAGAAAAACATTTTGTTTAATATTTATTAACAATTTAAAACATTGATTTTTAATATTTTTTTATGTTGTCACTATTAATTATAGCGAAAAACTACCAAGACATTCGCATGAAGAATTTCGTCCCCAAGAGTTTGGTTTTTTTTTTAAACGCTATTTGAACAATTGCGGGTTTTAAATAGATTTAGGCTGAGCAATGTCCGTGTAACCTACCGCCACTATAGGGTGATTTTAAATATTTTTTTACGTTGTAACTATTAATTATAGCGAAAAACTACCAAGCCATTCGGATGAAGAATTCTGTCCCCAAGAGTTTGGTATCTAAAAAAAAAACGCTATTTGAACAATTGCGGGTTTTAAATGGATTTAGGATGAGCAATGTTCGCGTAACCTACCGCCGCTACGCTGGAGACGCAGGTTGCTTTCTGTTTTACTATAACCGACCCTTAACAACCTAACAAAACTATACCAAATAATTTATATAGTAATGTCTGATTTAGTATTACTGGTAAATGTTCTCGTTCGGTGAAACAAAATGTCCAATATGTCTCTGTCATTCCATAAATATACTTTTCATTAGATTAAAAAAAAGTACAGCTGAAACATCACATTTAAACACAATATTAATGATACATTTTATTAATAATTGGAATATTTTTTCCACAAATCAAGTCTACAACATGTATATTTTTAAACTTATTTGTTATTAAAAAATAAACGCGCACATTTGTTTCACATAAATCTGAGGTAATAACAAGAAGGTACAATTTATTAAATTTAATGTTTTGTACAATATGACCGAGAAGTAACAGAGCATTCTTGTTCCACAACCGACAGATAAATAAATGTCTCATTTTGTATGTCTTTAAAAATATAAGTTTATAAGTAAGTTTCATAAATTTATTTTTGACATAATGTGTATATATTCGTTTTTATGTCTCCAGTTGCAATAGTTTCACAACTAAATTATAGAATATTTAAAATATTATTATATATATATATATATATACCTTGTTTCAGTCTTGCAACTTTTTTTGGGTAGGTCTAGTACAGTACTACGCGCGATTCAGGAACACGTTCCCATCTTCAGGTATTTATAAAATTATTTACTCACATGTGAGCACGTCATACGGAAATACAAACACACAATTCAAACACGAATTATTGCACTTAAGTAACACATTTTTTTTAAACAAAAAAATAAAGTCTAAAAACAGTTGGCTTTGAGCCATGTTGAAGGTGCACCATTGTCCGTGCAAAATTTCAGCTCTCTAGCTATTAATGTTCAAGAGATAATGTGATAATGGTACTTGTTTTTTTTTTTTTTTTTTTTGTTATATAAATAGGTTAAATATTAACATTTTGAACAGTTGTATTTTAATCCAGAAACGTGTTTCTAATCTACATATTTATTATGCACCAAGCTTTCTTCATAGTTTCTTTACATATTTCATAGCGAATATATGTTACATACATATAAGCATTTTTTTATTTAGAAATCAGATCAGGAAACAATTTTTCACACATCGTTTAAATATCAAAGTACAACACAAAAAATAATAATCTTAAAAAGGTTGGAAATAGACTAAAACATTCACAAAATGTATATTGCTACGTCAAGTTTTTAGTGGCCTAATTAATTCTGCACCTAGACTCATGTTTGTAGGTTTTATCAAATAGGTGCCTGATTAGCAAATAGGCCAAAAGATAACCTGTACAAATGTTGAGCAATACAGTGTACTGTAATTGCGAGTTGTTACGCACTCACGCAGACAGAGTACAACCACTTCCTGTGTACGTGGTACCTGATAACACTTTGCGTGAGACTACCGACACGATTGCCCTGATTAGGCTAAAATGTTTAATATTATAAGGTAAACTAGTTGGAGAAAAATACATTTAAAAGGCGATGTTCGTAAAAGAATAAAGTTACTAATATTCATGTAAAATTTAAAAGTTTGGAATAATTTGCTAAACAAAAAGCTTGATCTCTGGCTCTCTCTAGAATAAAAATTATATATTTTATACATATAACAACTATTATATTAAAGGGGGAAAAAGTAGAAGAGGTGCTGCTTTAAAAGGCATAATGTAGCACTATGGGCGCCCATATATTTTCTGGGGGGGGGGGGGCAAGACCGGGGGGCTGGGGCTTAACACGTTCACTGCTAAGGACGTACATGTGAGCTTGACACTGAACACTATGAGAAGCGGCCGACGCACAGTGCATTGCACGCCAACCCCCGTATTTGGGCGTATTTTCAGTACATAGTGCATTGCGTGCTTCGCACTCCAACCCCCGTGTTGGGAGAATTTTAAATACCCAGAGTATTGCGTGCCAAAATTAGCATCGCCAATTTTAAGCCTAGAGCTATGGACGCAAATATTACTGATTATTACGTACAAAGATTCAAAAATAAAAAATAAATAAATTTCTACCCATTTAGGCTATAAATATAAAAGGTCAGCTCCTAATATAGGAAATACGAAATTTGCGTTAAGGGTGAGGTAAACATATACTATAGTCTGTACAGTCATGCGCTCTAAACCATAAAATCAACCCTCGCTCCCACACGCGCCGACACACTCACACGGCCACCTGCTTAATGGTTCTCCTATTAATCACCAACAAGCCCTTGTGCTACAAAATCAACATTTTTTTACCTTCAACTTTACTTAATTTTTACTTTAATTACTGAACTCTAAATATTATTCCTTGCAAAATGAGTCCAAACACGGTACAATTGTGACAACTCTAAGCGGTTTTACGGTCAGCGGGTTATTACAAAATCATAAATTTGACTTCTTAAAAATTGTTATTGATATTTTATTTGAATTAGCACGATCACAATAACATATATCGCATATATTATTTCTCAAGACTATTTTTTTGTCGGTACGCCATAACTTCCTTAATACATCATCAAATTACATGAATGAGGCATCATTTTAAAGCTTTCCTTAACCACTACACGGGAAAAATAGACAAACAGCTTAAAATTCATG
>JAGFPH010005987.1:26100-36428 GCA_018207615.1 Philaenus spumarius
TCCATTAGGTAACGTGTAAATGTCTATTTTATGTGCTAAGATACGTATGTAACATTACAATATAGAAAATGATCTGATTCACTACTAATGATCTAATAGAAGTGCGGAGGTAAGAGCGACAACCTAAGTCCCATTTTTCTGCTGCCTTAGGTCGTTTTCTCTTTCACATTAAATTTCATTTTAACGGAAAATTCCTCATTGAAAATATGGTATGTTATACGACGCAAAAAAGGCACGTTCTTGCCACCAACCGACCCCGGAATGTTAATGGAGAGTTCCAAAATTTGTAACCTCAACTTCGTCAGCATCCGGAAAAAATCCATTTTATTTTCTAATGAATATTAGTACATTTGATTACGTCCTACCCAAAATTGAATCTAGACTACTGAAGAAGTGGACAAATTAAAATCACAACCCCTTCAACGCTTATGAAAGACTGACAGTTACACTGGGATAAGTTAAGTATTTCTATTCTACTTTTACATTTTAACGCTTATCTTTTTCTTGCATATTTGTTTTGTATGTATTGCTCCATATTTAGACTTTTAACTTATTTTTATTTTATAACGAGTAAGCCCCCGTGAAAAATCACAGGCTGATTAATTAGATACACATCAGAAATACATCATGTAAAAAATACTATTTAAAAACAACAGACCATCAATGGAAAAGTTCCGGGTTCAATTCCCATTGACCCCGAATAATTTTCTAAATGGTTTCTTAACAGACATCATTGGCTGTGGTTCGGATTCCACGTAAAACTGTAGGTCCCGTCTTCATTACCCTTAAGTGCAAAACAGCAGGACGTTAAACACACAAAAAAAAAAACAAACAACAGACTTTATCTAGGCCTACCTAACTAAGCTGACGGGGATTTTTAACTAATTATTACATAATTTTAGGTTTATAGTTTCTTGAAGTTAGTTTAATTTGTATTCATTTTATAAGGGTAGCAACACCATTTCAACCCCTTAGATCGGGATGAAAACTATCCTTTATTTTAAGTTATAGTAAAGCACACATTTTGAAAAAAATTCATTAAGATCGGTTGAGTAATTTCGGTGTTTTCATATCGGTGTTCCCCGATATGGTGTTTTACAGATATCGGACATTTTATTTTTGTACAAAATAATTAATTCATATCTAGAGAAATGTTTAACTGATTGAATTCAAACTTGGCATGAATTTCAACCGAATGATCTATCTCAACAAAAATAAGCGATTATATCCAATTATGCGTTTAAAAATGGCGGATGTTTGAAAATGTCCAACCTAATTACTCAAAAACCGTACCTTTTAATAAAAAATTTCAACACCTTTCTTGTAACCCTTTTGATTTCCTATAGGATGGTGTAACTGTCACAAAAATCGAATGAAGGATAATTGGTAAGTTATGTGTAATAATTGGTTTGTTCAACCCAGCACCCTATACCAAAACAGTAAACACAGCAATATTGTATGTACATAATGCTGTTATTAGCGAATTTCCGTAGGAAAAATGAGCTAATTGCAGTGGCCCTTATGGTAAGACCCAAGGTCGGGAGTAGTCGATCATAGTCCCCAGAACACGTTTCGGGGTGTCATTAAAAATCATATATGTGTTACGCGACTTTATAGCTCGCTCGGTTCCCCCAAAATCGACCAATACATAAAATACCATAGAAGTACCCGGTTCAAAGCCACGTGGCAGATTCCACCGTGGGGTTGGCGTGCGAAGCACTCCCAATACGGGGGTTGGCGTGCGAAGCACGCAATGCATTTTGTATTGAAAATACTTCCAAGACGAGGGTGGGCGTGCGAAGCACGCAATGCTTCGCGTATTGAAGATACTCCCAATATGCGAGAATGGCGTGCGAACCATTTTGCAGCTAATCGGCACCGTCGTGAATAGACCTATTTCCCAAATTGTTGGTTGAAACCCTAAAACATGGGCCTATAAACTTAATTTTGGAAATTTGCTCAACTCACGTCAGCGGTTCAGCTGCGTGGTTCAATTATTATTAACGTAACATTATCATTCAATTGTTTTGACAGTTACACCATCCGATAGGGAACCAATAGCACTGCAAAAAATATGTCTTGACATTCTTAAATGTTGTTAAAATGTACGGTTTCTGAGTAATTTAGGTTTGAAATTTTCAAACAGCCGCCATTTTGAAACGTTTATAGGAAATTTTAAAACGCCAAATGTTTATAGGAACTTTTTGATTTTATGTAAGGAACCCACTCCAGAAGTTGACATTAGGTTAATGTGACGCCATGGTACACATGTCCACCGGCCCTGCTCGATTACCCATACTTATTGCGTTGAGGGCAGGTAAGCAGGAGACTGCACTTGTGTGGGAGACTGCAATGCCAACAGAACAGACCCCCGCAATTAAACGTTTAACTTCGGTAATGTGTTATGGCATTTATGTGGCAACTTGATGGATCTGTGCTCGCGAGTGTTGCATCTGCGATGGCAGCCGGTGAAAGGTTTTAACCCAGTTACTCTTCGGTAGTCGAGTAAGCGTCAGAGAGCGTCCTCGATGCGTACAACTGAATACAAATTGGCGTTGCAAAAAAAAAACACGTTCATTTTCAATTTAAAAAATGAAGACCCTTATTTGGTTATTCTGGTGGTTTGAAATATATGTTGGATAGGAAATGAAACAGACTACAAAAAACGACTCTGACGTTTTTGGAAGTTTCTTAACGCGGATTGAGGCAGGAGTTAACAAATAGAAAATGTAATGCGTAACGAAAAAAGTGTTATTAATTGGTCGCTATGGCAATGACAAAAAGAAAATACGAGTAACGAAAAAGCGTTACCAAATTGGTTGCTGGCAATGAATGTAAATACATTCAAGAAACATGTGTTTTGGTTCATCAATTTAAATTAAGAGACGATCGGTTCCGTCCGGCGTAGTTCAGATATTATCGTCAAGCGCTGAAATTTTAGGTTAGGCCTAGAAAGTAATTTTAAGTCTATACCTAACCTACAATTATTGCATGTATGTTGCCGTTAACACAGGTAAAATAAATTAAACACAATAATTTTAGGTTAGGCCTAGACAGAAGAACCAACATTTTATGTTTATTGAATGTATTTACAATTAATGGACATTTAACTGTGTTTACCATCTTAGCTTTGATGTTGTTATTAATTCTGCACCTTTATTATAATAACATTAAACGTATTGAAACAGTAAATATTTGTATAAAAACAATCTAATAATAAACGGCAATTGAAAGATTAAAATTATATGTGTATGTTGCCGTTAAGGCTGGTAAAAGAATTTAAGAAAAAGCGTGATGAACTTCGTTACTGACGGAGGTCCACGACCGCACACATTTACTTTTTTACAGAATGCCTGTTTTGTTTGCTTTAGTTTT
The DNA here is from genome assembly GCA_018207615.1 of Philaenus spumarius. NCBI lineage: Eukaryota > Metazoa > Arthropoda > Insecta > Hemiptera > Aphrophoridae > Philaenus > Philaenus spumarius. Next base: position 29,476 of record JAGFPH010005987.1, read on the forward strand.
AACCTGTAAGAGGCTTCATTGTAGTTAGAATCGGCTGTATAGTAATATATAAATCTGTAACTCTGTGAGAAAAGTAACCCTATAAATTAATTAAAGACATACGCACGCAGTTTATTTCAAAATGGAGGCATTTGAACTTAGCAATTATTGTGTAAATAGAAGTTAAAATCATCAAAACACAAAATTATATAAGTACTAGCAGGTACCCGTTACTTCGCACACGGTCCAAAGTTCCGCCGCATAGTAATAAATGTTTATTGTTTGAGGGGTTGTTATTACATTTTCACCCCTTAGCAGCACGTTATAAAATGAAACTATGATATACGTAGTATATATATGTATTGTAAGAAATACATGTACCAATTTCCAGCTCTCTAGCTTAATGGGAAGTATAACAATTAATTTGTATTGTTTTAGGGGTTGTTACATTTTCACCTCTTAGCAGTAGGCTACACTAAAAAGTACAAATATGGTGTACTTTTTATACATACCTTGTAAGAAGAAAATGTACAAATTTCCAGCTCTCTAGTCTTAATGAAAGTATAATAATAAATATTTATTGTTTCAGGGGTTGTTTCAACCCTTAAATCTAAGTGAATTCTAGCCTATGTTTCATTCCAGGACATGATCTATATGTGTGCCAAATTTCATTCAAATCCATCCAGTAGTTTTTACGTGATTGAGTAACACACACACAGACAGACTCCATTACATTTTTATATAATAGTATAGATAGATTATGTTTGTTATATTTTTATATGTAGTTCCTTATACCTGTGTTAGTTTAGTTCCTTTTATTTATAATACTTTTAAACACGTTCAGATATGTCAAAAAATTTGTCCTGTTATGCAACACAAGGTATTTACAAAGTTTGTTGACCGAGCGTAAACGAGGTCTCCGTTTTAACTCGACCGTTCGGCATTTCGTCTGTGTGTCTGTCTCACGATTACGGCCAAACGCCTTGACCGATTTTGATGATTTTTTGCATGAATGTTCCTTATTCCTAGGCCGAGCCATATATATATAAGGTTTTTTCCATTTTTCATTTTTAACCCCTTAAATAAAATAAAAATGGCGGCCGGACCGTTTCTCTCACTGTAAGCATTTTTCCAAAGCCAGTTTGTGGTTTAACCGTAAGTCGAATTTAAAAACTAATAACATTTTGCCAGTAGCAAATTAAATTTTAAACAAAATTGTATTCTTGATTTTTTTCCGTATCTCTAACGGTAAGCTCACAAAATGGCCGTAAACTTCGAATTTGTTAAAAATCGTCCAAGTTTTTATATTTCAACCATGTTTTATGCGTTTATTCTAAACCAATTCAAAAGTGTTCCATAGCTTTTTTGTAGATAAAGGTTTAAAAAATTCATATATGGCAGTAAAAAAAAATTATTGACGTAAAATTAAGAAAGTTATTAGCTCAAGAAACAATCACGTTCAGTAACGAAAGGAAAATGTTTAACTTTAGGCCTACATAAAAAGTAGTAAAAATTATTGTAATTTTTTTCATAAATGTAAAAAAGTTTCGTAATTTAGTTCTAAATAGAATTGTATAAAAATATTTATCAATTTCAAATTTCTCTTTTTAAAAACACCAGTTTTTATGTTCCTACTACAAGACTGCTAACAAAACTAGGCCTGTTTTGAATAGTAATTTAGGAATATATCATTTGCCCAAAAATGACATATTATTATAAGAAAGTGTAGAGGACAAATCAAAGAATAGAACTGTATACCTGTAAATTTCATAAAAGTATTTGACTTAGCTTTACTTGAATTACAAAATGAGATGAAACAAATGAAACCTCGCGGCGATAAAGGACATACAAAAAATGACTGTAGGACACCGTGGGAAGTGTTGGTACATGGGTTGAGATCACTAACACGAAGTTTTAACATCGTTTGTTTTCATTATTTCTAATATTGGAATATGATATGGAACTGTAAATACATTTTTAAGTTTTAGTTATTTAAGTATGTAAATATTTAATTGTATGTTGTGCCTCTATAACGCGATATTTTTAGCTATCTTACGCATTATTAACCTAAATGAAACACAATGCCTCTAAAATAAAATATTTAGCAGTTAAAGCTGAAGAAAAGAAATAAAAACGAGAACTATAACTGACAGAATCGCGGGAATTGTAATAGTATATTTCATTACTAGTACCGAAAGTGGCACTTTCCGGTGCGCGCCCAAGTTTCACGTACGAGGCGAAGCCGAGTACGGGAATAATTGGAGCAAGTGCCGGAAAATCACTTTTGGTACAAGTTATGAACGGTACTTTTCATCACGACGCAAAAATAGACACAAAACTCATTTATACCTATTCCTGTTTTCGGTTTACATTGTTGAACAATAAGAACAGCTGATATAAATTGTAAGAATAAACGGCAAAGCGACGTCAGAGCGCGTAGCGGGCAAATGGAAAACTAATTGAGAGCAAGGGAAAACAAATTTAGAGCAAGGGAAAATCAGCTGATTTAGAGCTTGGGAAACGATCGTTTTCGTTGCTACCAGCTGACATCGAAAGTAGCTACTTTCGGTACGGAGTGATGAAAATAATGTTTCACTGGCTAAACCTTCTGCTTACTTCCTTACTGGCACACTATTTTTAACCTAAGCTCAAAACCACATTTGTTATTTCAACGAGCGAGGTCTACTATTCACAGAACTACTAGTTAACTTATTTTCAGTAGTAAAAATAATAAAGGGGTTAAAGGGACTTTATAAACACTCCGTAGGCCTATATTATTTTATACTTAATTTTTAATTTTTACTCCTATTTCTTAAACCTATATAAAGTTTAATCACGTAAGATGTCACCTTTATCTGGATATCTTAAAATAGTCATAAATACTTTGAAAATATGCCTGAGATGACGTCCCTTCTAACTAATTCCCCCCCCCCCCCCCCCACAGGTGTACGGCAAAGCCCTAATATTAAAACGGTCCAGGTTTATTTCTGCGAGAAAATGTGGAGCTCGTAATTTCGGTTCGAACAATACAACGACGGTTTAGTAAGAACAAAGTGATAGTGACAGCCTATAATCCATCAGGTTGGCAACCCTGCTCCGAGATTAAACAATGCGGATATCCTCTTTATATCTGCGTTCGCTCGATCTCCTGATAAGACGCAACACGGAACCTCTACACATGCGCGGTAACAACAGGAAGTAGATGCTGTACAGATGTCGTCGACGTTTTCCCACATTTAAATATTCCTAAATCACGTGTTCGTGGGCTCAACACTGCCTCCCGGATCGTGTTGTTTCTACGTATGTACTTTTACTTTCCTACGACTTTACGGTGATATGTTGGTTTGTTGTTATTTGTACAGGCGACAAATAAAGAAGGCGTTTGCGGCAGGCGATGATTTATTATACACTAGTGGACCCGGCAAAGCTTCGCTATTGCTATTGCTTGATTTACCTAACCTAAAATTATATTAAGTTTTTGATCCAAATCAGTTGTTGATCAAAATCAGCTGTTGATCAAAATCAGCTGTTTTAAGCTTATCATACGAACAGCTGTTTTTTGTGCCCCTGATAAAATCAAAAGAAATCTTTCTTCTTCTTCCTTAAGATTGACCTTCCATAAGATTAACATTGAAACTTTGAGGGCCACTGGGGCGTATCCCTGATTACCGATGTAAATTATAATGGGATTCTGCTCATCTACAGGACACTACTTTTCTAACGGTATGCGCGAATTTCTCCTACGATGCACACAAGCTGAGAAAAAAGGACGACAAGTTTTGTGCAATTAAGTGAACATGTTTTAGGGTTTCTACCGACTATTTGGGAAATTGGTCTACTCACGAAGGCGCTGAAAAGCTGCCTATGTGTACATAATAAATGAATGTAGTAGAACTTTGAGGACTCGTGTTATAGACTGGTTAGCTTCGCTATCGGCCATCGGCACCCAACGTAGATTTGAACCGGGTACTTCTATGGTATTTTACGTTTTGATCGAGATTCTGGGGGAACCAAGCGAGCTATAAGGTCGAGTAAAAAAACAAAAGGTACAGAATAATATAATACATTTATTTTTTTAAATGAAACCCCGAAACATTGTTCCATTCTCGTACGAAAAGTCTAAAATATAGTTACTACCTGTCGATAAACGTACATCCGGGTGAAGGATTTGTTTTGCCTAACGAACTCGTCCGAGCGACGTAGACAATCAACGTCTGCACCAAATTTGGACCAAATCGAACTTAAAATTCGCCCGCTAGAGTGCGGACACATATATACAGGGTGATTCAGAACTACACGGCAATGTCTCTGTAGCTCATTCTACAGCTAAAACGTTCACATAAACATAGGCCCAAAAACGCTTCGTTTTTTAGATATCTGCCATTTTGTTAACTTCCCGCTAAGAAAATTGAATACTGGTTCTACCCCGTTTTTAGAAAATCGAGTATTCATCAGATCTCGACGTTTTGAGGTCCTAGGAATCTTCCCTGACCACTCCCGAGAGGGTGTCATCCTGTCTGTATGTATGTGTGTGTGTATGTAAGTATGTGACCCGCTTATAACTTTTGAACGGCTTAACCGATTGGATCCTACCAAACGGCGTTCTAAAGAGTTCCATCAAACTTAGATTTCCTGAAAATTTCAAATAATTCGGACCGGTAGGTTCTGAGAAATTTCGAAAAAACTAAGAAATAAAATTTTTTCAAATCGGGTTTTTTTTTGAATAACTTTTAAACGGCTTTACCGATCAATTCCAAAATCTAATCAGCTTTTAACCTTGAAAAGCGACGTCGATCGCTACCAGTCCGGTCAAAATCGGTTAATTCGTTCGTGAGATATCGTGAACGAAAGAAAATCAAAAAAAGTGTTTTTTCTCAATTTCTCCGAAACTTTCATCTGAAAAATGTTTGTTGTTGATTCTTTCAATGGACTTGAAAAACTGCATCGATTGCCGCAAATCGCATAAAAATCGGTTGATTCATTCAAAAATTATGGCAGTTCAAAATTTCCAAAAATAGTGTTTGTTGTAATTAAACTTAGCGGGAAGTTACATGGATGGCCTTTAGGATCAACCGTTTTCCAATTTTTTTTTTAATAAAATAATAAATATCTAGGAAAATGTTTGACAGATTTAGTTCAAACTTGGCATGAAGTTTAACCTAATAATGATATATCTCAAGAAAAATAATCAATTATATCCAATTATGCGTTTTGAAATGGCGGCTGTTTGAAAATTTTAAACCTAAATTACTCAAAAACGGTACATTTGAACAAAAATTGTCAAGACACCTTTTTTGTATTCTCTTTGATTCCCTATGAAAGGTCTCACTGTCAAAACAATCGGAGGAAGGATAATAGTTAAATTAAAGATAATGACAGCGAATGTACATACAATATTGCTGTGTTTACTGTGTTGGTATAGCATGTCGGGTTGAACAAACCAATTATTACACATAACTCAACTATCCTTCATCCGATTGTTTTGACAAGTACACAATCAAAATGGGTACAAAAAAAGCGTCTTGATATGTTTTGTTAAAATGTACGGATTTTGAGTAATTTAGGTTTGAAATTTTCAAACAGCCGCCATTTTGAAACGCATGGTTGGATATAATCGCTTATTTTTGTTGAGATAGATCATTGGTAGGTTACACTTTATGCCAAGTTTGAACTCGATCAGTGAAACATTTCTGTAGATACGAATTATTTTGTACAAAAAACAAAATGGCGGCTAGACAGAAAACGGAGCATTTTTGGACCTATGTTTATTGGAACTTTTCATCTTATTTTGATGTGGGGAATCGTCCTGAATTCTTGGAACCATTTTCTGAACACCCTGTATATGTGTTCGCACTCTGACGGCCGTATTTTTAGTCCGATTCGTTTCAAATTTGGTCTCAGGTTAGTTGCTCGGACGAGTTCGTTAGCCAAAAAATGCAACAACCAAAAGTAGGTTTTTTGACAGGAAGTAACAGTTTTTTTCCGTTTCTTCGTACAAGAATGATTTTTTTAGGGTTCTGTCTAAAAAAATAAATGTAGGATGTTATTCTGCACATTTTCTTTTTTACACGACCTTATAGCTCGCTCGGTTCCCCCAAAATTGACCAACACGTGTAAAATACCTTAAAAGTACCCGGTTCAAATCCACGTGGGGGGGGGGGGCATCTTCTGATCCGGGGCCGACGACCGCGTTTGTACGCTGTGAGCGAAGCGAAGCATTCCATAACACAAGGTCGCAAGGTCGTACACACGGGGAGCTACTCAACGCCTCCATGAGTAGATCAATTTCCCAAATAGTTGGTTGAAACCCTAAAATCTTATAAAATAAATTTCGCAGCTGTTTATAGCAGGGTGATTGAATTATTAGCGAATTTCCATAGGAGAAATGAGCTATTGCAGTGGCCATTATGGTACTACCAAAGGTCGGGAGTAGCAAATGAGCACCGATCATGGTCCCCAGAACCGTTTTGGGGTGTCATTAAAAATCATATTATATATATATGTATATATGTGATCGCACTCTAGGGGCCGCATTTTAAGTCCGATTTGGTTCAAATTTGGTACACATGTCGGTTGTCTACGTCGCTCGGACGAGTTCGTCAGCCAAAAAAATCCAACAATCGGAAGCACGTTTTTTTGACCAGAAGTAACTATTTTTTTAGATTTTTCCAACGAGAATGAATTTGTTTTTGAGTTTTTTCTACAAATATAAATATAGGGTGTTATTCTGCACATTTTTGTTTTTTTACGCGACCTTATATCGCGATTTGGTTCCCCCAAAATCGATCAAAACGTAAAATACCATACAAGTACCCGGTTCAAAGCCATGTGGTGGATTCTGCCGTGGGATTGGCGTGCGAAGCACGCAATGCATTGTGTGTTGAAGATACTCCCAATACGGGGGTTGGCGTGCGAAGCACGCAATGCATTGTGTATTGAAGATACTCCCAATACGGGGGTTGGCGTGCGAAGCA
>JAGFPH010005987.1:60925-76402 GCA_018207615.1 Philaenus spumarius
CTTCAATACAAAATGCAATGCGTGCTTCGCACGCCAACCCGCATGTTGGGAGTATCTTCACTACACAATGCATTGCGTGCTTCGCACGCCAACCCGCATATTGGGAGTATCTTCAATACAAAATGCAATGCGTGCTTCGCACGCCAACCCGCATGTTGGGAGTATCTTCACTACACAATGCATTGCGTGCTTCGCACGCCAACCCGCATGTTCGGATTATCTTCAATACACAATGCATTGCGTGCTTCGCACGCCATTCCGCATATTGGGAGTATCTTCATACAAAATGCATTGCGTGCTTCGCACGCCAACCCGCATATTGGGAGTTTCTTCAATACACAATGCATTGCGTGCTTCGCACGCCATTCCGCATATTGGGAGAATCTTCAATACACAAAGCATCCACCCACGGTAGTATCCACCACATGGCTTTGAACCGGGTACTTCTATGGTATTTTACGTTTTGATCGATATGGGGGGAACCAAGCGAGCTATAAGGTCGCGTAAAAAAACAAAATGTGCAGAATATCATCCTACATTTGTATTTGTAGAAAAAACCTTGAAAAAAGTTTATTCTCGCAGGATAAATCTAAAATAAATAATTACTTCCTGTAAAAAACCGTTCTTCCGGTTGTTGGATTTTTTTGGCTGACAAACTCGTCCGAGCGGCGTAGACAACCAACATGTGTACTGAATTTGGACCGAATCGGACTTAAAATGCGGCCGCTAGAGTGCCAACACATGTATACTATTTTTAATGACACCCCAAAACGTGTTCTGGGGACCATGATCGGTGCTCGTTTGCCACTCCCGACCTTGGGTCTTACCATAAGGGCCACTGCAATAGCTCATTTTTCCAACGGAAATTCGCTAATAAAAAATTATTCCCGTGAAAATGTCATGGTAACCTATTTGCACTTGCTTCGCTGCAAGGGTTGGTGTGGAAAGCCAGCACTGCGTGGAGCTCTCTAGTGGTACAAGTGTACCAACTTTCTGCGCTTCGCTCTGTCAGGTTTTCACGCGGAAACGCACGAAAAGCCTTGACCTTGTGCAAAATGACAAACGGCTTCCGAACACAAACAGCGCATGCGTAACAAAACCCGACACGCGTAATGGGAAGGTCGAATCAGTGTTGCCGCCAAAAGGGAAAAAATCAGAAAAAATCCCCCGTTTCGTACAATTACCAGTTTTAATCATTCGACAAAGCGACGCTTCCGTCCATTGTGTGCTAATTGGTCGGTGGTATCGGATATCTTTAATAGCTACAAAACTTTGCATTAGTTCAAAGTGGTTGAAACCGATTTACACGAATCCTTTGGTGGTGTTTATGAACGTCATAACGGGGCTCCACCATACTCGTAAATACAAACAAATTATTGTATACTCTGATATTTTCCAGGAAATGTAAATTGATTAGGACAGAGGCACTTTAATCGGAGTAGCGATGACCAATACATATTGTAGACTGAGGACGAAATATATACGCACCAACCAAAATCATTCTAATTACGGCATGCGTTGTAATTACACCATTAGTATTTAAATAACAAGTACAGTAATTCGACCACGCAGATGAACTGCTGACGTGAGTTGAGCGAATTTCCAAAATTAAGTTTATAGGCCTATGTTTTAGGGTTTCAACCAACAATTTGGGAAATAGGTCTATTCACGAAGAAGGCTGCCTCTGTGTACGAAATATATTAGTAGAATTTGTTTGCATCTAAAGCCTAGTCCACACTTGCAAACAAGAAACATTGTTTGCATACAGCTTGCCAGTTGTTTTCGTGTTTCTCATTTGTTTGCCGGATGTTTGCTGGATGTTTTCAAAATGTTTGCAAACAGTTTGGAAACATCCAGCAAACATCCGGCAAACAAATTAGAAACATTTTAACTTGCACGCAAGTTAAATGGAAAACACGCAAACATTTTAGACAAACAAAGTGTTGAAAAATAAATAAATTTATGCCTACAGCTCCGATTTGGATGCAGTTTTCTGCATCGCGTTCAGAAAAATACCAGGAACAAAGTCTACATACGACCAGTTTCGGGAGAGAGCGGAAATGCATCGCCAGGGCAAAAAGTGCATCTAAAAGTGCATAAATTTTTCATACCTCTAAAAATGGATGAAAAGCCGTGAAAATCGGTACTCGGTGTTTTATGGGGGCGTTGATCTCATTTCTGACCATATTAAATGCTTCCGGTGCACCGGGGGGGGGGGGGTTGAGGGGGCAATGTGTATAATATTTTATGAAAGGAGAATTTTAATTCTCATACGAAAAACTTGTATTTAAAAGAAATAATTTTGATATCTTGTTAAATAAATATCCACATTGTTAATCAAAAGTAGTCGGTTATTTATTGAATTGGTAATAAAATAGAGTAATAGCAGTTCCTTTATAACATAGACACCACTTATGAATGTTTACTATGTTTTCCACAATATTTTCAAATGTTTAAACACTGAATTTTGGGCAACCAATTGATTTTCTAGTCAAAATTGAAATCAGCGAACCCAAAAAACTCCCAGAGGAATTTTTCAATTCTGTTTCTCAACTTCACAAATTCCCTCCCCCCCTCCATCGCCCCCACGGTGCACCGGGGGATTTTCGCATGGTCAGTATTGAAATCCGCGCCCCAGAAAAACCCCCGAGAGGAAATTTTCAAGTCTCCGTCGCAACTTCACAAATTTTCCACCATCGCTCCCAAAAGCCCCCTCCCCCGTAGCACTGGGGCCATTTTGCATAGTCAGAAATGAGATCAGCGCGCCCCAAAACCCCTAACTACCGATTTTTGCGGCTTTTCGTTCATTTTTAGAGGTATCAACAGATTTATGCACTTTTAGATGCACTTTATGCACCCGCGATGCAATTCCGTTTTCTCCGGAAACTGGTCATACGTAATACGGACCTTCTTCAAGAAATCTGCGAGTCTACCATCACCTTCTCCTAGGTAAGCTAACCTCATTGTGCAGAATAAAATATAAACCAGCACAAACTAGAAGAACGTCTTCTTCAGTCAACATCTCGAGAAACACTGCCTAGCTAGTGTGGGCAGAAAACATTGACAGACATTTGTTTGCGAACAGTTTGCAAACAGTTGCGAAACAATTTGAAACTGGGTTTCTTGTTTGCAAGTGTGGACTAGGCTTAAGACTCACGCGGTGCTTCGTTCCGCTCGCAGCGGTCAAACTTTCTTCGCTTCGCTCGCGGCGTACAACCTCGGCCCTCGGCCTCGTAACACAAGCTGACCAATGATAAAATCAACCTGGTGAAGCAAGTACTTTTATGGTATTTCAGTTCTGATCGATTTCGGGGGAACCAAACGAGCAATAAGGTCTTGTAAAAAAACAAAATGTGCAGTCATCTCCTAAATCTATATATATAAAAATGAATTGCTGTTCGTTAGTCTCGCTAAAACTCGAGAACGGCTGGACCGATTTGGCTATATTTGGTCTTAAAATGTTTGTAGTAGTTCATAGAAGGTTTATACGTAAAGAAAAGTTTGAAAAGTTTCCCGAAGAAGTTTCAAATTTGGAAGAAACTGAACAGCATTTATTGTATGAACTCAAAACCATAGCTCACAAAAACAGCTGTTCGTATAAAAAGCTTATGTTTGTTTACATGTATTACCATAGCAACATTACTTAGCAAATTTATAATCACTTTAATACTCTTCAAAACCAACAGCTTTTTAAGGTTAGATTGAAAAACTATAAACAAACACAAATAAAAATGCTTACAGAATTATAATTCAACTCAAACATTGGTTATTAAATATCTATATAGGCCTACTTAGAGATATGCTGCTTAAAATATTGTTTATATAAAATATATCCTAACTATGAAGTTTTTAATACTTTTCAAAACATATTTTCGCTATCAATAATAATAATAAACAAATTATTTGACACCATGCATAACCATAAACATACACGAGTTTAAACATATTTTATTGAAAACTAAACAAACCATCTAAATTAAACTAAATGCCATTAAAATATCACATTCGTAGCTTTATTTTGATATATACTGTATATTGTATATTTAAATACTAAACAATATATATCTTATACTAATTAGGCCTATACATTTAAAATTACAAACTCTATTTGAACCAGTTTGTTACATCCTAAATTAACGCGGATGTTACAAAGTGATTCAAATATCTTTTCTACGTCCCCCAGCTAATTTAAACCCTCGCTAAGAAAGGGTTAAAAGAAATTCGGAATTTTAGGGTGGTTTGGGGGGTGGGGTCAAAGTTACTAAAAGTCCCTATAAGAACGAATTGGAATGAAATTTGGTACGTAGCTTCCTCTAAGGCCGTAGGTGCTCGCAACATTGTCAATGAAATTAAGTGAAAGTCAAAATTAGTAAAAACTATAAATTAAAACGATATATTTAAAGCTTTTTCATGTTAGATAGTAGTTTACAGGAATACAATTTTCAGTGCTTTCCTAAATAGCGTAGACTTTTTTCATGACCACAGTACGTTACGCACAGGTATTCAACGAACACTTAAAAAGAATTACAATTACGTCAAAAAGACTGAAAATACCAACAACCACGGGCAACGCCGTACGGGTCAGCTAGTTATTTATATTTTTCATAAAAGCAATTAATAAAGCAGCTGTTTGCTCCAATATTTCCATTAACAGGTGATTTCAAACGTTGAAGCATTTATTTGTATTTCTAACTTTTAGGTTAGGTTTTTATTAAATTGTAGACCTGAGTCTTGCTGGTTCTTTTAACCTTTATTATAACTGCTGTTATAAAATATACGAAATAATTTGATTTGAACATTTAACATTATTTACCATCTTAGCTTTGGGGTTATTATTAATCCTGCACCTTTATTATAGAGAAAACACAACATGATTATGTGTATAGAAGGTTCGAATGGGGTTGGCGTGCGGAGCACGCAGGAGTTTCCCCTACTACCTTAATAAAAATAGTGACAAAAAAATTTCGAAAGTGAGACCTTAGGTCAGGGAGTATTAAATGAGCACCGATCATGGTCCCCAGAACACGTTTCGGCGTATCATTAGAAATTTTATATACAGAGTGTCCCCGAATTGTGGATTTGTTCCTGGGATCGAGACAAACATATTCCACAATATACACATGGGTATACGGTGCTTACGTTTTCATCCGTCTGTATGTGTTTTATTACAAAATAATTCATATCCAGAGAACGGTTTGACCGATTGAGTTCAAACTTGATATGACGTAATAACTAACAATGCTCTATTTTAAGTAAAATAAACGATTCTATCCCATTATGCGTTTCAAAACGGCGACTGTTTGAAAATGTCAAACCCAAATTACCCCAAAACAGTACATTTTACCAAAAAATTGCAAGGCATCATTTGGAACGAAGTTCCTTAAGCCGGATTGCGGTAAGTGTTAACAAATAGAAAATGTATTGCGTAACGAAAAGTGTTAATAATTATACTACACGCGCTATAACTTTGCACTTGGGATTTTTGGAGTTTACTGTGAAAATGGTATCGGCAACGTCGCACTGTTGAGACGAGCGGATGCGTCTTATCGCGCTGACTCACAGGTGCACTTCCTGAGAAGGCTCTTTCGAAATTGCAAATTATTATTTTTTTCTTCTGATACATTTTTCAATATTTCTTATCATAACATGTTTGGTCATACTTTGCTGATAATAAATATCTAAAATGTATTAAAATTGGACAATTATAAGTATTGTTTATAGATGTACAGGGTGATTCAGTAAAGCGTAGCGGGCTTTGCAGATTCAGATTCTACATGCAAAAATAAGTCGAAAATGTAGTATAACATTTTTTCGATTTCGGCTTAGTTTAGCCGTAATTCGCCATTTTGTTTTTTTACAAAAGTTCACTGTAACTCTGGAAATAGATAAGATTGAAAGTTCAAATTTAGAATAAGAATTTTATATGTTACAATTAACAAGTATACCAAACACAAAGAATTTATTTTTATAATTTTCAAAATGGCGGCCGTTACAAATTTTTAACGTGGAATATCTTAAAAACCGTTAACTTTACAAAAATATTACAAGAGACAAAATATTTTTATTTTTTAACGACAGTAGTTCTTTTTTGTAGTTTCAGTAGGTCAAAGGATAACCGAGTTATCGACAAAAACATAATTTCTTGGTAATTAATTGTCTACAACAAACAAAATTAGCCTAAAATCATATTTTTTTAAATTTAACAAAGTGTTTAGTTAATTTTGTAGCGGGCTATGCAGATTCAGATTTTACATGCAAAAGTAAGTCGAAAATGTAGTATAACATTTTTCGGTTTTGGCTTAGTTTAGCCGTAATCCGCCATTTTGTATAAAAAAAGTACTTTGTATGGTACTTTTTACAATAAGATATTTAATGTCAGTAGGTTAAAAACGACATTTTTGAAACTTTATATTATTTTGAATTTATTATTTTGTTAATAGTATTTGTTTTATATTTAAATGTTAATTTTTCCGCAAAACGATCACAATATATTTAGTTTACCCTTTTTCCAATACTATTAGTTGTCTGATTACAAACATTTTTAAATATTATTTCTTGTTAGAAAATTATGTTTAAGATGCATAGTCATAATGAACTTTTCATTAAGTTTTGAAGAAAAAGTGTAATTTTACTAGAAGCCTAGTTGTGAGTCATCGACCAACCGGATACATTTGATAAGTGGGATGGGGTAGCGAGCCGACCCGCAGCGTTGCCAAACTGTGCAAGTCCCAAGTGAAAAGTTATCGCGCGCGGGGTATAGTTGCTATGGCAATGACAAAATAAGATACGCATAACGAAAAAGCGTTATCACATTGGTTGCTATGGTAATGAATGTAAATACATTCAAGAAACATGCGTTTTGGTTCGTCAATTTAAATTAATAGAAGTTCAGATATTATCGTCAAGCGCTGAAATACATTCAATAAACATAAAATGTTCGTTCACCAGTCTAGGCCTAACCTATAATTATTGTATGTATGCAGCCGTTAAGACAGGTAAAATAAATTAAACTTTTACACACAATAATTTTAGGTTAGGCTAGACGGATGAACCAGCATTTCGTGTTTATTGAATGTATTTACAATGAATGGACATTTAACTGTGTTTACCATATATTAGCTTTGATGTTATAATTAATTCTACACCTTTATTATAATAAAATTAAACGTATAGAAACAGTAAATATTTGTATAAAAACAAACTAATAATAAACGGCAATTGAAAGATTAAAATTGTGTGTGTATGTTGCCGTTAAGGCTGGTAAAAGAATTGAAGAAATGGCGTGATGAACTTCGTTCCTGACGGGGGTCCCACGACCGCACATATTTACTTTTTTGTGTTTCTTCACATAAATTGCCTTACATACCCTCGTCTATTCTAAAAATCTAATGTTTTCTGTCTGTGTGTGTGTTACTCAATCACGTAAAAACTACTGGATGGATTTGAATGAAATTTGGCACACATATAGATCATAACCTGGAATGAGACATAGGCTATAAATCATTTTGGTTTAACGGTTGAAACTACCCCTAAAATAATAAATATTAATTGCTAAACTTTCCTTAAAGCTAGATAGCTGAAATGTTGTACATTTATTTCTTACAAGATACATAAATAAAGTAAATTAATTTGCATTTTGTCGCGTGCTGCTAAGGGGTGAAAAATGTTATAACAACCCCTAAAACAATAAAAATGTATTGTTTTATTTTCCTTAAAGTTAACGAGCTGAAAATAAGCTGTTTTTTTTTTTTTTTTTTTTTTTGTAGCGGATTAGAATGAAATTTGGTATGTAGCTTCCTCTAGGGCCATCTAGGTGCTTACTAAGAAAGGGTTTGAAAAAATTATAAATTTTAGGGGTATTTTGGGGGGATCAAAGTTATTAAATCACGATTTCTTCAAAACTACCGAACGGATCGGAATGAAATTTGGTATGTAGCTTCCTCTAGGGCCGTAAGTGTTCACTAAATAAGGGTTTTAAAAAATTTGAAATTTTAGGGGGGTTTGGGGGGTAAAAATTACTAAATCACGATTTCTCAAAAATTACCACGAACAGATTGGAATGAAATTTGGTATGTAGCTTCCTCTAGGGCCATAGGCGCTCGCTGAGAAAGGGTTTTTAAAAAATTCGAAATTTTAGGGGGTTTAGGGGGATCAAAGTAACTAAAAATCTAGATTTCTCCGAAACTACTAAACGGATTGGAAAGAAATTTGGTATGCAGCTTCTTCTAGGGCCATAGGTGCTAACTAAGAAAGGTTTTCAAAAAATTCGAAATTTTAGGGGGTTTGGTTGGGGTCAAATTGACTAAATCAAGATTTCTCAAAAACTACTGAACGGATTAGAACGAAATTTGGTATGTAGCTTCCTCTAGGGCCATAGGTGCTCAGTAAGAAAGGGTTTTAAAACATTCGAAATCTTAGGGGGGGAGGGGTCAAAGTTACTAAACCACGATCACTTGTCGCATTTATTTCACTATGCAATAGCAAAGCATTGCCGGGTCAGCTAGTAAAAAAAAAAAAAAAACATGAAATGGTGGATATCTGGAAACAAATGTTTTCCGGACCTATGTTCATATGAACAATTTTGCTTTTTGTTCAGGTCCCCTGTCATCTTCTGAAGTAGTGCCAACCTCTCGCAAACCACCCTGAATATTAAATCCACAATATTTACCACCGATACATATACATGTATCTAACAAACTATATTTCATATCGATACATAAAGTCGACTCGCGTGTACCGAATCGCATGTGTTGTGTTTCCAATATTTCACCGATCTGATATTTAGTTCCCGCTCACGACGCCAGGCAGCGCATCACGACACTCGTGAGTAGTGACAGACTGGGTTATAGGGAGGCTTATTTCTTATATAATTGTATGATTGGATCTTCCATTGCGCGTGCGTGAGATAGTTGTGACGTCACCCGGTGGAACAGGAGTGACGGTGTTGATGAAATTCAGATAAAACTGAAAATCGGCCGTGCGTGTTGTGTGAAACGTACACAGCGTTAACTGGTACGGTGATTATTAATATCGTGTGCAACCTTGCCGGCCCGGATTGATTCTGTTGGAGCGTCTTTGATTTGTACATGTACACGGCTAATGGAATATTATTCTATCTATATATATAGAGAGGTTTCTTGAGTCACATGAGTTGTAATATGTTCTGCGCCGGATCAACTTAATCCCAGAAAACAGAACTATATATAAAGGGTGTAAAAAACCTTTCAGGACTTTGGGATATGATTCCCTCATACAAAAAGAAAGAATAGGTTCATATAAACCAAGGCCGAAGCCAGGGGTCGGGTTAGGATGTCAAGCCCCCCCCCCACCACGAAATCCCGAAATTGAGTAGTAAAAATTAATACTAGGTTTAAAAAGTGCAAATTAAATTATAAAACAGACAACACAACAGAGGATCCAGCTACATATTTTACATCATTGTGCATTGCATGCATACTGATATTTAGATTTACTTGATTAAACTACAACGTACAATACACATGGATGCAGTAGGTTACACCCTTACTCTCTTGTGAGCTTGATCTGATCTATTAAATAAGAAAACTATGAAGGTTCAACAAAAATACTTTACTCTAACAAAACACGCAATGCTCTGTGTATTGAAAATACTCCCAATACGGGGGTTGACGTGCAATGCACTGTGCGTCGGCCGCTTCTCATAGTGTTCAGTGTCAAGCTCACACATGTGCGTCCTTTGCAGTGAACGTGTTGAAAGGGTTTAAATTCAAATCCCTGGTCCTGACCCCCCCCTCCAAAACGTTTTCCTGGCTACGGCCTTGATAAACATAGGCTCGAAAACTCTTAGTTTTCCAGATATCCGCCATTTTGGTTTTTTTACAAAATAATTCATATCTAGAGAACCGTTTGACTGATTGAGTTCAAATTCGGCATGAAGTTTACTCAAAAACCGTACATTTTAACAAAAAATGTCAAGACACCTTTTTTGTAGCCCTATCTGACGGTCTCACTGTCAAAACAATCGGATGAAGGATAACAGTTAAGTTATGTGTAATAATTGGTTTGTTCAAGCCTGCATCCTATACCAACACAGTAAATACTACAATATTGTGTGTACATTTGCTGTCATTTTATTTGACTTATTCTAAGTCAGTCATTCAGACAGGACAAATTCGAGTTTATAGATTTTGTAAAACAAAAATGGCGGCTAGCTGCTAAAAGAACCGTGTCCTGATATATGTACCAAGCTCAGGACTATGCACATTACAGATTCGACCTGTATTCGTGATAAATATACCATCTCATCTAATACCTGTACAGACAGCTTAGTTAGCCTTGCATAACACATCTTTCCTTAGTGACAATATTTACCACCTATTCACTAAGCATTTATATACTTTCATCAACTGCAAATAAATTCGCGTTAAATCATCCAACGCAGTAAACGTTCAAGTTATTTATCTTGCGCCGTGTACTTAATAACAATAACTGAAACCGACATTCTCCCGTAAAGTTATTGGGAAGTAAAAGTACATATTCTACGAACACGATTCAGGAGGCAGTGTTAATAATAGGCCCATCTGTATATATAATAAATCCAAATACCACTCACTGACTCACTCATCACGAAATCTCAAAAACCACCGAACGAATTGGAATGAAATTTGGTACGAAGCTTCCTCTAGGGCCCTAGATAGGTGCTCGCTAAGAAAGGTTTTAAAAAAATTCGAAATTTTCTGGGGGTAAAAAAAAACACCGATCGGATTGGAATGAAATTTGGTATGTAGCTTCCTCTAGGGCCCTGGGTGCTCGCTAAGGAAGGTTTTCAAAAAATTCGAAATTTTAAGGAGTTTGGGGGGAATCAAAGTTACTAAAAAAACTACCGATCGGATTGGAATGAAATCTGGTATGTAGCTTCCTCTAGTTCCCTGGGTGCCCGCTAAGAAATGTTTTAAAAAAATCGAAATTTTAGGGTAGGTTTGGAGGGGTCAAAGTTACTAAAAAAAACACCGATGTGATTGGAATGAAATTTGGTATGTAGCTTCCTCTAGGGCCCTAGGTGCTCGCTAAGTAAGGTTTTCAAAAAATTCGAAACTTTAGGGAGTTTGGGTGGAGTCAAAGTTACTAAAAAAACTACCGATCGGATTGGAATGAAATCTGGTATGAAGCTTCCTCTAGTTCCCTGGGTGCTCAATAAGAAATGTTTTAAAAAATTCGAAATTTTAGGGTGGGTTTGGGGGGTTCAAAGTTACTAAAAAACACCGATCGGATTGGAATGAAATTTGGTATGTAGCTTCCTCTAGTTCCCTGGGTGCTCGCTATTAAAGGTTTTAAAAAATTCGAAATTTTAGGGGGGTTTTGGGGGGGTCAAAGTTAGTATAAAAAAACCACCGATCGGATTGGAATGAAATATGGTATGTAGCTTCCTCTAGGGCTCTAGGTGTTCGCTAAGAAATGTTTAAAAAAAATTCATTTTTAGGGGTTTGGGGAGGGTCAAAGTTACTAAAAAAAAAAAACACCGATCGGATTGGAATGAAATATGGTATGTAGCTTTCTCTAGTGCCCTGGGTGCTCGCTAAGAAAGGTTTTCAAAAAAATCAAAATTTTAGAGGGGATTGGGGAAGATCAAAGTTACTAAAAAAAATACCGATCGGATTGGAATGAAATTTATGTATAGCATCCTCTAGGGTCCTAGGTGATTGCTAAGAAAGGTTTTCAAAAATTCTATATTTTAGGAGGGATTTTTTGGGGGGGGGGGAAAATACTAAAAAAAAAAAAACACCGATCGGATTGGAATGAAATTAGGTATGTAGCTTCCTCTACGGCCCTAGGTGCTCGCTAAGAAAGGTTTTAAAAAAGTCGAAATTTTAGGGGGGTTTGAGAGGGTCGAAGTTTATAAAGAAAAACCACCGATCGGATTGGAATGAAATTTGGTATGTAGCTTCCTCTAGGGCCTAGGGCCCTAGGTTCTCGCTAAGAAAGGTTTTCAAAAACTTCCAAATTTTAGGGGAGGGTTTGGGGGGATCAAAGGTACTAAAAATCCCCATAAGAAATGCATAGCACATAATATATTTTGTTGGTTAATATGTATTTAACTTTGATTTGTCTATCCGTTTAAAGCCTGGTCGGGCCAGCTAGTATATAATAAATATAAGCGTGGTTTCCTATTTAACTCCGCATCCAACCCTCGCAGTTCCAAACCAAAAACTTTCTTCTGGAATTTGTCTGATGGGCATATATGTAGTCACATTTATGACCGACTAAGTATGAAATTTGGTACAAATAACAAAAACATATAAAAAATATACGATCCAATTAGCCTATTTAAGAACGACCCAGCTTCTGTAACGTATACATTACACTTTTACGTACGTAACACCCGCAGAAGACAAAGAGACCTGAATGCGCCGAAATGCGGGGAAAGTTCTTATCACATTAACACATAATGCGGAGACTTTAACGCGGGTATAAGAACGCGGTTCTCTTGCAAGAGAATACACTGTAAACAATGACAATTGTCCGTATGCTAATTAAAGCGGGAAAATAATGCGGCTGTTAATTGAATTACGTAAAGTAATTGATTTTTTGTTTGTTTAAGACGTAGAGTCGACGTAGAATTGATAAAACAGTGCGCCTATATAAGCCGATATTGTTTCGATTGAGGCGAGGACTTGCGGAAAATGCTAACATTGCGCGTGCAAAATGTTTAATGTTTATTTTATTAGCGAATTTCCATAGGAAAAAATAACTATTGCATTGTGTTTTTTAGAGTTTTTTCTACAAAGATAAATGTAGGATGTTATTCTGCACATTTTTACTTTCCTTACCCTATACTAGGTAAGGTAAGTATTGCGATCGACCCAAAAATTCGATGTCGAGTTTTCATAATATCTTTACGTTTCAAGGCCCCCCGAGTCCAAAAAATGCATTTTTGGCGATTGGTCTGTCTGTGTGTCCGGAGTGCACAGGGCAAACGGCTGGACGGATCGAACTGAAATTTACAGGATATCTTCATACACGTAAACAATTAAACCCATGTAAATTTGAAGCAAATCGGAGGTGGTGTCTTACCGTGGGACCAGTTTTTAGCACATTTTTGGTATTTACTCCAAAACCCCTCTAACGATTTTGATTAAACTTTGCTAACATACTCTACTCAGACCCCCTTAACACGCTATGTACGCTATATACCCTTAAAAATTCGTTGAAAAAAGTTATTACAAAAACGCAAGTTATTTTGTTTGTATCTCCGAAATGGCTGGTCCTATCGACTTGAAAATGGTCTCATTCGATTCAGCGTCCAAAAGAATGTCAAAAAAGATACCCCACTCAACTTTTTCCATTTTTTCAAAAATTGACCCCAAAAACGCCCTTTTTGGGGGCAAAAATTACTTTTTTTAAACTAGCCGTGTTTGGTATCGACCTTGACATTTTTGGGGGTGAGAAATCGATTGAGACCAAAATCAGGTCCGTGGGATTAACCGTTTTGAAGTTAGTACCGCTTTCTTCGAAACGGATACTCCTATTAACTCGAAAATGGTATCATCAATCTCTCGCTCGAAAAATTTGGTAATTGATACAGCATCTATTTTGGTAAGGAAAGTTGTGTGATGTGCACACCAGATGTTTTTTTTTACACATCCTTATAGCTAGTTTGGTTCCCATAAATTGATCAAAACATGAAATTCCATAAATACCCGGTTCAAAGCCATGTGGTGGATTCTACCGTGGGGTTGGCGTGCGAAGCACGCAATGCATTGTGTATTGAAGATGCTCCAAATACGGGGGTTGGCGTGCGAAGCACGCAATGTTTTGTGTGTTGAAGATACTCCCAATATGGGGGTTGGCGTGCGAAACACACAATGCTTTGTGTATTGAAAATACTTCCATATGCGGAATGGCGTGCGAACCATTTTGCAGCTATTCAGCACCAACGTGAATAGACCTATTTCCCAAATTGTTGGTTGAAACAATAAAACATAGGGCTATTAACTCAATTTTTTAAATTTGCTCAACTCACGTCAGCGGTTCAGATACGTTTTCGAATTATTTTTACTATATAGTTGTGAGCTAAATTCATAAAATATCTTTATTTTAGCCATGTGTAGTACATTTTCGAACCCTTCATACAAAAAAAATTCATATATATATATGTATATATGTGTTCGCACTGTAGCGGCCGCATTTTAAGTCCGATTTGGTTCAAATTTGGTACACGTGTAGGTAGTCTGTGTGGCTCGGACGAGTCCGTTAGCCAAAAAAATACAACAACCGGAAGTACGTTTTTTGACCGGAAGTAACTATGTTTTGAGATTTTGACTAGGAGAATGAGATTTTTTTAGAGTTTTTTTCTGAAAATGTAAATGTAGGGTGTTATTCTGCACATTTTGTTTTTTTACGCAACCTTATAGCTCGCTTGGTTCCCCCAAAATCGATCAAAACGTAAAATACCATAAAAGTACCCGGTTCAAAGCCATGTGGTGGATTTTACCGTGGGGTTGGCGTGCGAAGCACGCAATGCATTGTGTATTGAAGATACTCCCAATACGGGGGGTTGGCGTGCGAAGCACGCAATGCTTTCAGTGTTAAAGAAACTCCCAATTTTCGGAATGGCGTGCGAAGCACGCTATGCTTTGAATATTGAAGACACTCCCAATATGCGGATTGGCGTGCGAAGCATTTTGCAGCTATTCAGCACCGTCGTGAGTAGACTTATTTCCCAAATTGTTTGTTGAAGCCCTAAAACATAGGCCTATAAATTAAATTTTGGAAATTTGCTCAACTCACGTCAGCTGTCCAGCTGCGTGGTCGAATTATTTTCCTTCCCCTTGAAGCTAGACACCTGAAATTTGTAATTTCGTAAATGTTACGTAGAAAAATAAAATAAACCCCTTCGAAAATCAATCACTTCCGTCTAACTACCCCTATATATACAATAAATATATCACGCTTTCGTCCATTCAAAGTTGAATGTTGGGTTAGGGCTTCTAAATATGCTATTACAGCGTTATACAGGGTGTCCCCGAACTATCTGGTCCTCTTAGTGGATCTGTTCCTGGGATCGAGACAAACATTTTTCAATATAAACATGGGTCTACGGTGCTTACTTTTCGTCTGTCTGTATGTAAGTGGGTTTTTATAAAATAATTCATATCTAGAGAACGGTTTGACCGATTGAGTTCAAACTTGACATGCAGTTTAACCTAACAATGATATATTTGAACTAAAATAAGCGATTATATCCAATCATGCGTTTCAAAAAGGCGGATGTTTGAAAATTTCAAATCTAAATTACCCAAAAACCGTACATTTTAACAACAAATGTCAAGGCAACTTTTTTAAAGCCTTTTTTACTTTCTCCCCCTATACCATAGTATATGGAGAAAGTATTGTATTCGTCAAAATTTTCGAGTTTGAGTTTTTGGTGGAAATATCCGTTTTGGGTCCCCCTGAACCTAAAAAAGTGGTTTTCGGAGTGATGTCTGTGTGTGTGTCTGT
>JAGFPH010005988.1:11402-25360 GCA_018207615.1 Philaenus spumarius
AACAGCAGTTGTTTTATAAATGAATGTCGCTGACGGTACGGAACCCCTGGCGTATGAGTGAGAATGGCAATTTTCGTTTTTAATTTTAACCATGAAACAAAATTGATAGAATAAAAAAAAGTTCAAAATCAGTTTATATATTTGTTTATGCTTTCACCGAGCAAAGAATAAACTATCAACAAATTTAAAATGTTAACACGTTTTTTAATATGTGGGTTTATTCACCCAACAAAAATAAATTAATGAATTTATTTGATTGTATTCTTGAGAAAATTTATCTGTGAAATAAAATTGAAGTGTATATCTGTGATTTTGAAATAACACACTTTCTTAACCTACATATGGTTGGGCATACGTTTCCAAAACCCAATGTTTTAATTGTCTGTGTGTCCGGAATGGCTGAACCGATTTTGACAAAACTTTTATTTGCATGTAAAGGGCTTTTCAGATACTATTGTAGTGTACTTTTTATCTCGGAAATAAAAAAGGGTTCATATTTGAAAATTAATAAAATGTAAAGAATTATGGACAAAATGTGGGGTTTTGCTGACGGAAATGGCACGCGAAGAAAATTTCTTTTGCGTGGAACACTTTTACAACATAAAAGTAAATTTAATTATAAATCTTTAATCTTAAAACAATTTTAGGTTAATTTTATACTGAAATGACACACATTTCTTGAAAGCATTTAGATTTATTACCATAGCAATCTACTTAGAATAGTAATTTTTTTAACAACCAACACAGTTTTTAGATTAGGATTATATCGAACTGTTATATACAAAAAAATGTAATTAAAAATCCTCGCCCTACTGCGCATGCGTCAGGATATAGGATACCGCACTCCCACCACTCTAACCCGATCCAAGTGCCTCTGTCCTAATCAATCTTCATTTCGGTGAAAATATAAAATCATACAACACTGTAATCTGTTTCCATTGCTTCAATGCTAGTCACCGCCGTGGTTGGTGAGGGGAGCGAGCAGGAGTATAGCCCCTAATTTTATAAATAACAAAAGCTAACCTCACTTTTCAAAACTTTTGTCCAATATAAAAGAAATGTTCAAAATGTAATAACTTTAAGATCGCAACAGCTAAAAACAAAAAAAGATTGCATTTCATCAAATGTATCCAAACGTTGAGTGTCAAACAAGTTTTGAGTCACCGCTTATTTAATGGTTTCAGATTTATAGTAGGCCTGAACCTCAAAAGACATAGAGAAAAACTTTCGGATTAACTTGAAATTTTAACTTTATTATTGTACGGGCAAATTTAATAAGAAACTCTCGGGGAATAACACAAATGGTAAAAGTTAAGGTATTTTAGAAATAAACTGTATGTTGCTGAGGTAAGGTTACTTTTATTGCAGTAACTTCTACAGCAAACCTTATTACACAGAGGCATTACTCCTTAATCACATGATGCTTATTACATTTACGTTAGTGGTGATGATTTTGTAAAGCGATTATCTGATTCTCGATGAGAAAATATTTTAAATTAATTTAAACTTAAAGAATGTTATAGAAAAATTAAAAAAATTGGCAGCCATTGTGTACTGCTGACAGAAGTGAAAACTTAAAGGTGTTATTTAACAACTATTATTATTTATTATTTAATAGTGGCTTTTTATTTTCAAAATAAGTGTTGTATCAAAAATTTACATTTAATAATTTGTGAATTAAAATTATTAACATTAATCTTATTTTAACATCTATTGACACTCCGAGAAACAATTATATGCATTTTATATGGTTTATTTATTAATCAAAACATATGATGGACTGTGCAAGCCCAGTAAATACTGTCATAATATAAATCGTTGGTTACATTGATCATTGATGTAACCCGAAATTTGATCATTACTTTTATCTTGTCCCATTTAAAATTAAAAATATTACATAAACATGATTGTCTATACTCAAATAATAATAGTATAATTTTAGGTTAGTTCATACTGAACCAACACACGTTTCTTGAATGCATCTACATTCATTACCATAAATAGCAAGCAAGTTAGCACTAGACATTAATTTACAAACAAATGAGACAGAATTATGCCCATTTTGGAAGTATCACCCAGCACATTATTAACGCATCTTACTACATTAGGAAGAGTAATGTCCATTTCAGAGGTATTACCAAGAAAACTTTTTTAACACAACTTACAAAATGTGGAAGCACAATGTCCATTTCATAGCTAAGTGTCGGGACTAGATTAACCCATACAGCATTGAATTAACCCATACGTAAATTGTTTTCTTATTTTTTATGTGTGATACAGTCTTAAACTACACGCATCTAAAATACAATGGGTAGGGCCTACGGTACGGTGCGCGAGATTTCATTCGAATACCCACGCTAAAAGTGCCGAACGGGTCAAAAGAAGTTTTCACTGTGGCAAAGTCGTCTGCATGCAGGCAAAATATACAGTTAACCTCATTGTTATTATTATTATTAAATAATCTCTTGCTTATTATTGATTTCTGAAAATTAAACTAATCTCAACATTCAAAATATTCTGAAAAAATTATTTTATACATTTTTGGAACACCCAATATTTTGCAATACCGGTTTTTACACCATGTAGATATCTAAGGATTCAGACGTTTCCGGACATTTATTTTCTGTCTAATAATAAAGCATAATAAAGTTTATAAGTCTTTTGCCATTCATGTGTTTACTGCAACTGAAGATTAAAACTGCGAGAATAACAACGTAACAGCCTAACTAAATTTATAATCAGCCAAATTTTCCTAATATGGTCACTAAAATATGAAAATAAGAGAAGGTATTTTGAAAATAGAAGAAATACATCTCAATGGAAGTGGAAGGAAAAAATTAATAATTTAAATACAAACTTTCAAATTAATATAAAATAAAATTAGCCTAACTACTAATAAACAACTGTAAAACTAAATTTATATGAAATAAATATTTGAGTCCAGTGTGGTCAGTTTAAATTGTATATTAAGTGAAATTGTTATTCATTTTAACTAAACGAATTAATTTAGTGTTCTTTGAGTTAGTGTCAATCCGTCTGACCTAAATAAAAAATGAAAAATAAAATTGTTGAGGGATCTAAACAGGTAATAATTAAATGAAATTAGTATTACATATTTCTGATGTTAAACAACTAAATCATGTTCTATGTAGTTTCTTTATAATACAAAAAACGTTATGTTTGACAATTTTAGACATTTGACCAAATTTAATAGTGAATGTTAAAGACAAACTGCTAAATAAAAAAAAAAACCAATATGGGTTGAAAATATTTTTCTAATTTCAAAACATATTCCAAGTTGGATTATCCTAAATATTGGCATAATAGAAGCAGACGCAAGGTCGTGGGGAGGGGTGGATTCAATTATAAAAGGCTAAAAGGTACGACCCCGCATCCACACCAACGCAGTGTAATTTACATACACATTCCATTTCCCCTCTTATACCATATTATAGTATTATTCAAAAGGGGGATTTTATGTGTTTTAATATACATGACAGTAAAACACACATCCTTTTACTGGGTTGAATATCTAAGCGGAACAACATTTCCTTGTATAGAGTTTTAATTAATGGCTTAAGTAGGAATGGGTTAAAAAGGATTTCTTCTTGTGGAAACAAAAACATTACAAACCAACCAAATACACTGTTTTTCATTATCTATATAGACTATAATGCCAAATTCACTGACTTAGTGATAACGATTTTTCAAAAACTACTGAATGGATTGGAACGGAATTTATTTTGTAGCTTCCTCTAGGGCCATTCTTGCTTATTAAGAAAGGTTTTCAAAAAATTCGAAATATGAAGGGGGGGAGTCAAAGTTATTAAATCACGATTTCTCTAAAACTACTGAACGGATTGGAATGAAATTTGATATGTACATCCCTCTAGGGCCGTAGGTGTCTCTAAGAAAGGTTTAAAAAAAATCGAAATATGAGGGTGGGGCGTTTGAAGGGGAGTCAAAGTTACTAAATCACGATTTCTCTAAAACTACTGAATGAGATTTAGTATGTAGCTTCCTCTAGGGTCGTAGATGCTGATAAGAAAGGGTTAAAAAAAATATAACTCTTAGGGGGGTTTGGGGGAGGGGTCAATGTTACTAAATAACGATTTCTCCAAAACAACTGAACGGATTGGAACAAAATTTGATACGTAGCTTCCTCTAGGGGCATAGGTGCTCTCTAAGAAAGGGATTTAAAAAATTCGAAATTTTAGAGGGTGTGGAGGGGGGTCAAAGTTACTAAAAAAAACCACAGAACGGATTGGAATGAAATTTAGTATGTAGTTTCCTCTAGGGTCCCAAATGCTCCCTAAGAAAGGGTTAAAAAAAATTCGAAATTTTAAAGGAGGTTTGGGGTGTCAAAGTTACTAAAAATCCCCATAAGAAATACATAGTGTAATATATTTATTGATATAATATATTTTTTGTTAATATACATTTAAATTTGAGTTGTCTATCCGTGGAAAGCCGGATCGGGCCAGTTAGTATTAAATATATAAATAAAAGCGCGGGTTTTAAAAATAAAATGACAATGATATTTCTGTCTTCGTTGTTTTAATATAGTAAAGAATACATCCAATAATTAATTGTAAAGCTGTTTAGTAAGAATATATTTTACATAACTACTCTCGTATATTTAAAAGCCTCGTGTATTAAACGTAAATATACTTCAGGCACCTTCAACTTCGCTCGGGTATATGAATACATCAATGAATTAAACATCAGTTAATGAGCCTTACCATTGAACGTAATTCAAAAATCCATTTCAGATTCGAATTTCCTATCCCAAAAACGCATAGTGAGTTTCATCCAAATCGATCTGCTTTACATTAAGGCATACATGATCAGCTGTGCGGCACCAGTATGCGCTAAAACAACGTTTTACTCTAGTTACACATGACTTAAAAACGAAGGTGAAAATAAAAAATCCGGTATTTATTTGCTTCGAAACATATTTTACTCAGTCGGAAATAATCGAAACACAATTATTGCATGAAAAACTGTTAGGTTAGTTATAGTTTGACCCTCGTAACCATCATCATTATTGTAGCTCGTGTACATCATTGTAGATGGCGATTTTGTCGTTAATACGCGGTGGAGTTAATAAACGTATTAATTGTGAGATTCTATGTTCAAGTTTTATTCTATCAAGTATATCTTCTCACAAGTCAAACTCAATATTTATTTATAGCTAGTGTTTGAAGTATTATTTATTTTATGGGTAGTTACCTCATTTTACCTCTAGACTCAAGTAATTGAAATGCGAATGGTTTTTCTTTCTTGTATATCATATAAGAATAATATGTACCAAATTTCAGCTCTCTAGCTTGTAGGATGTTATTATATAGGGTATATCAAAAAGAACTTTACAACTTTGAAAGTTCTTACAACTTTATTCATACGACTTACAGACTTAATTTTGGTATCATGTTGAAGGAAAGTAGATCAAGTTTTGACTCATGTGGTATGTTAGTATAGAATCGCGGCACCACAAGCGCTAGCGGCAGTTGCAGCAAATTTAGGTGTCTTTACTGGTTCCGAGCGTCCTCGCTTTGTGTTTTGGATTAAAGAGTCGAAGTCTGCGACAACTGTGCAATATATTTTCGTACAGAATATGGTAAATATCCTCCCAGTAGGCTATCACCGGTATAACTTACTTAGAAATGCTGGAAAACTTTTTAATCCCACAGATTGACAAGGATGACCAAAAACACTATTTACACTTTATGCAAGATGGCACACTGCTGCACTACCTCTCGGAAGCCCGGGATTTCCTAAATGTAGCTTGTAAATGGATGGGCCTAGGTGCGATAATTACATGGCCCTTACCGGCTCTACCCCAGCTTAGAAATAGGATATACCTCGTAATTGAACAAGTCACATCTGACATGCTGCAGCGGGTTTGGCAAGAAATCAACCTCAGATGGGATACGTACCGTATCACCAATGGAAGCCACATTGAACCTCTTTAGGTATAAGGTGAAAAACTTGATGTATTTTGCTACAAACTGACACCAAAACCATGTCTCTAAGTTAAATGATTAACTCAATATGAGTTTCCAAAGTTGTAAAGTCCTTTTTGATACACCCTGTATATGTTATATTTATTGTATATTGTTAGCTACTCAATTTTAACCCTTGACTTAATTTTAATGACAGTGACTAAAATTTGGTGGGTTTACTTTTTATATGTAACATTTATGAAATATGCTAAATTTCAACTCTCTAGCTTGTAAGATTTTATTATATATTTTATATTTATTCTTTATTGTTAGCTACTCAATTTTATTTAACCTTTGACTAAATTTTAATGGCAGTGACTGAAATTTGGTGGGTTTACTTTTGTATGTAACATTTATGAAATATGCTAAATTTCAACTCTCTAGCTTCAAGGGAAATTTAATATTGAATAATATGTATTGTTTTAGGAGTTGGTATCCCAGTGTTCATCTCTTAATCTTAAGCAATCAAAATGCGATAGATTTAATTTGTAGGTAGGCTACCACGTTAGAATTTGTTTTGAAAAATTTCAATCTCTACCTTGTAGGTTGTTATTACAATTTATATTTATTGTATACTAGGGGAGACACCTGCGTGCTTCGTACGCCAACCCCCAATGGAACCTTCTAAAAACATATGTTATGTTTTATTTATAATAAATGTGTACGATTAATAATAACCTCAAAACTAAGAAGGTAAATAATGTTAAATGTTCAAATTAAATATTTCTTATATTTTGTAACAGCAGTTATAATAATGGTTAAAAGAACCAGCAAGGCTCAGGACTACAACCCTAACCTAAAAGCTAGAAATACAAAAATAGTTGCTTCAAATTTTGAAATCAGCTGTTAATGGATAAATTGGAGCAGTAGCTATATTATCTGTTATTTTATTCAATTGGTTGCTATGGTAATAAATGTAAATACATGTGTTGGTTTATCATTCTGGGATTAACCTAAGAATTTTTCCGACTAAATTTACAAATATTAAAATAAAAAAAGGTTTTTATCGAAATGAAGTATAGCCTATGTTACTCAGGCATAGTGTAGCTTTTTATTAGTAAAACTACTTTTTCAATCGGTTCAGTAGTGCCAGAGATTACCCCCTACATACAAACAAACAAACAAACAAACAAACAAACTTTACCTCTTTATAATATTAGTATAGATATAGATTGTTAGTTACTTAATTTTAACCCCTTAGGGTAGACGGTAGTGACTGAAATTTTGTTTGTTTACTTTTTATATGTAACATTTATGAAATATGATAAATTTCAGCTCTCAAGATACAAGGGAAGTTTAGTATTGAATAAATATTGTTTTAGGAGTTGTTTTAGATTACAACTAAGGTGATGTGAAATACATTTAAACAAAGTAGCTAAACTCATGTTTTCGAGGTCCCAACTGTAGTAGACTGGACGACTGTTTTGACCACTGCATCACGCTGTTTCCTTATTGTTTTAGGGAATGTACAGAACACCAGGGGCGTACGTAGCGCGGTACAGCGCACTAGACTCCCTTAAATCAGGGCACCTGACTGAGGTACCCAAATAAAAATTTACTTTTTAATACATTTTGAATTTTCTCTTAGTAAACATATTATGTAATCAATTACACAACAACCAAATTGAAAATGATTAAGGATCAATGGAAAAAGGATCATTAAGACCTAATTAGTCACTTTGATCGTAGCCGCAGTTATACTACGAAACCATACATATAGTAACTAAATATATTAAAGAATTTGTAATATTAAAGATTTTTGGAAATAATCATCATACTAAGAGTAAATGTCAAAATATCGTTTACTTATAAAATAGCATTAAAGAAAGCTGGGGTCAAATTGACCGCAGCTGCGGTTCTAGTTCTGCAACCATAGGCCTACATATCGTCACTAAAAAATATATTTTTAAATAAATATTATTATTACAAAATGTAAATAATTTGTGTATGAAAAGCATGTTAAAATATTGTTTACTTAATAAAATAGCATGAAACTAAGATGGTGGTCCAATTGACTGCAGGCGTGGTTCTAGGTGTGCAACTATTATTTCTTCACTAAATATAATTTTAAACAAATATTATTGATGCAAAATGTAAATAATTTGTCTATGAACAGAAAGTTAAAATGTTGTTACTTAATGAAACAGCATGAATGTAAGATGGTGGCCAAATTGACCGCAGACGCAGCTCTAGTGCTACATTTGCCTTGTAAATAAGTATATATTGTTGGCCAAGTTAAAACGACCACTCTAATACAATGTAAATATAAATGAAACAAATATTGCGCAACTTGCAATACAATTACAGATAAAACCATAAGCCGCAGTTTGGCTAAAATTAATGGGGTAGTCGGCGACACATTCTTTAATTAATACTGGGTAGGACAAAACATTCCACGCGATGTCTTTTTTGTAAATTAATGGCGATAATGTCTCGTCTGGTGTAGACGGAGTCCAGATTAGAGATGTCGTAGTTTATGTTCTGAGTGCAGTGTTAATTATGTATATCTGATGCAGAACTAATAGTATAATTTAAATTTCAACTAGTCATACATTTTCCCCGTGAAACTGAACTTTATTTAACGTTTGCAACTTTTACTGTACTGGAAAAACATTGCCAAGGTAAAAAATATTTGTTAGTTGCAAATGTTTGAAAATGATTTCTTTGGTTGACTTAGTTCAGGCTTTCGATCCAGAAAGAGGGCTGCTAGGTGACCTGGAAGAAAACGTAGCACCTTAAACTCTAGACTCTTCAGCTGACCAAAGGGCTTGGCTTTCGATCTCACTTCTTTTAGTTGTAGGAACCTGGATTTGGTTTTAACATTTATGTTTTTGTGGGATTTTACATTCTTGAAATTGGTTTAATGATATCTACGTATCTCCCTCTCAATACGATAATCCAAACGTAAGTATTAAGACTGCAATTTATAAAAGAATAAAATAAATATTTGAAAGACATAACTTGGTGATACTTGTTTGAAATAACCTGCATTATTTGGTTCGAATTCATTTGTAATTTCCTTAATGTGATTGTAGGAATTCTTCATTCAAATATTTGAAGAGCCTGGTTAAAGTGTATATCACACGGCCACCAAAATACGGTTCTTGAGCTGTTTAAACAAACTAGCTGATTTAGCAAATTTAAAAATCACCTACAATTAAAACATACAAATTAATTGTGTTTGTTTTACATTGAAACACTCGGTTGCAGAAACGGACATGTAAGTTTATCGGTCCAATTTCTACTTGCATTTCAATATGTAATAATAATACATTTTATCTTACAGCGAATGAGTAAAGTATTAACGTGATAGTTATTTTGTTATTGCAATGTTTACACAGCAACATTCTTTGAAGTGTAGGCTAAGATGGAGGTGAGGGGCTGTGTAGTGGGCAGCATGAGTTAAATCCTAAAGTTTGAAAAGAAAAGAGTAACCCACGGAAGTGAAGAGAAGAATTAACTGTGCCTATTCATAAAAAAGGTAATAAGACAATTCAAATAAATTATAGAGGTTTAAAATATTGCTTAGTGTTGCATATATACTACGAAGTGTAATATTCATTTAAGTTTTGAGGTACTCTGAACGAATATTAGGATAGTATGAGTGTGGAAGATCTTTCTTCCATTATTTAGAATATCCTTTATTGATGCAAGGAATAACCCAAGCAATTTGGAGAAACTATTAATTTATTTGAGAGTAAAGGTAGGAGAAGTGTTTATAAACCTGTGAAAAAAAAAAGATATCATATAGAGGATATGTTCAAATGCACGGACAAATCATAGGATCGATTAACAAAATACAGTAATACATTTTAAATTTCAAAGGGATAATTAATTAGTTTATTGTACCGTTTGCCTTCAAGAAGAATTAGGAGAATTCAATATTCTTGGTTTACAGAAACAATGCACACCACGAAATATAGTGAGGGGAGAACAATCCAGAAAACTTAGGAGTGAGGACCTGAAGAAGAATAGTAGAGGTCAGTAGCACTAGAGGAAGTAACCCTAAAGTATAGGGAGCTCTTTGATAATTTAGTTTTTCTTTGTTTATGAAGACACAACTTAAATAAAACTGTAAGTAATATCATGATAACCATCATCTTTTGTTATGAGATGTTGAAGCTAATCTTGAAATACTATATGTGCTAAAATTATTAGAATGTAAAAATTCAACCTATACAAAATAAACCATTACTATATTATATACTGAAAAATATATAGGATGTTTGAAGATATATACAGTATATAAATAAGCGGCTTTGCCCTAAGTAAATGATTTACATAGAATACATGTAGAGCAAAAACTGCTTAAGGTACAAATAGGAAAATTTAAAGGTATGGAGTCATAGAAGCACACAAAGAAAGGATTTAGACAAATTTAGATTTTAAAGAGTTAAAATAGTGAACATTCGGGGGTTCCCAGCCCTGTAACAGATAAAACAGCTGATTCGGACAAAAATAAAACAAAACACAAACAATCTAAGGAAAATGCCTACTGTATTGTATTTAAATTCAAAAACATCTGTTGCTACAATCATACTATTGATAATACAACTGATTTGGATAAAAACTGAACATAATTTTTGGTTACAACTATACTGAACGAAAACACGTTTATTGAAAGCTCTTACATTTAATTTATTACAATATCTTGGAAAATGTATAATCAAAATCGTTATTCACACGTACATTTTTTAGATTATGTATTAGCAAACAAAAGGTTTACTGTATTATAAGTCAAACATTTGGTGTTACATAATTATATTGTTTCCTTTATTTGGCATCAAAATTTGTTTGAAATGTTCATTATTGTTTATTTACATATCAATGATAAAATTAAAACGCATGCCGTAATTCGAATTATTGGGGATGGTTTGTATATATTTCGATATCTCTCTTACATTATGCATAGGTCACCGTTACCCTAAATTGATCCAAGTGCCTCGGTTATTTCATAAATGTACTATAGCCACCGGACCACATGCTTATATATAAGAAATTTGTACTTACAGTACACCGTCTCTTGGTCTAATCACTCACCTTGTAAAGGCTACCGCGGTTTCAAAAACAATATGTTTTCATCATCAGGCCATACAAAAACAGTAAAATTGCTCAATTGAGGTCGTCACACAAGTATACAACTATTAAAAAACACAACACAACACACAAACGTTAATAACATATCATTTTGGCCATAATATCGCGTGCAGTACCGGTAACGGGCAGGTCTAGACTGTGGAAATAGGTAGTTGTCATTGAGAATCCCTCCCCTCTCTGTTATCTGTCGTGGCGGTGCGACAAGATGTTGGTTTGCAAATGTTGGATGTCCTTAATGTGGTGTCGTAAATTAAATTGAATTTAACAGATAGTTTGTTATTAAGGACATTGATAGGATCCATTTTTACACCTTTATAGATCCTCGAACTCCTCCACGGAATACATGTTTATAAATGTTGGCTGTCCTTACTGCGATGTCGCAAATTAAATTGGATTTAAAAGATAGTTTGTTATTAAGGACATTGATAGGATCCATTTGTACACCTTTACAGATCTCGAACTCTTCCGCAGAATCCATGTACCTACTTTTTTTTACAAAAATGTAATATTTCCAGGTTATTGTGGATATCAGTGTATTTATGGTCCATATCGATAAAATGTTCACCGAAAGCAGAGTTTGTGGATAGGGTCATTTTAGGCAAGTGTTCCTTAAAGCCTTTGTCGAAAGAGCGGGCCGACTGTCCTATATAAAAATTGGGGCATTCGCTACAAGTAATTTTGTATATGCCAGGCTTGTCATGCTCGTCACTTACGTTTTTTATTGGTTTATTTAAAAAAGAGGATAATTTATTTGAAGTATTAAAAGCAAGGGTAATGTTTTTTTTTTGCTAATTCATATTTTAAAGTATGGCTTAACTCTGATCCGTTTTCCGTGGAAACGTAAATTTGTTTTTTCTTACAAATGGTTTTCTTATTGTTATGTTTCCTGATGAGCTTATCAATGACTGAGCTATTGTAACCATTGGAAACGGCAATGTACTTAATAGTATTCACTTCCTGTTTGTACTTCACCTTGTCTAAAGGCACTGAGACCAACCTGTAAACGAAACTATTGTAAGCTGCCATTTTTATATTATGTGGGTGATGAGAAGAAGCCTGTATAGTCTGGTTTGTTGTGCCTCTGTTATCAATCGTTACCGTGAAAGTAGAGTATGCAATAATCTGTTTGCATTGGCTTCACCATGAGTGACCATAGGGGTTGGTAAGCGAAGTGAGCTTTGACGGAGGATCTAGTCACTATATAAACGAATGGTTTCATAGAGAAGGTTTGGAAGAATGCCTTATTTCCTACATGGATGAAGCCGGATCGACAGATAGTTAATAATCCTGTATTAAAGTAAATTCTAATTTAAAATACAAATTTACTCAAACATGTCTTTTTTTAAACAGGCTTATTTAAAGTGAAAAAGTAATGTTTATAACTAGCTGACCCGTGCGAAGCACTCACATTCTAACTTACTTAAATCCCACTTAATTAAAGTACACACCGTATATGTAGTATCGTATAGTGCGTATAGTGCTTATTTAGTGCGAAGGTAAACAACAACAAATATAGGTGTATCCAGAATGCTGTTTATAACCACGCTTACAATTAATTAAAAGTATTAATGTAGTGGCGTAACGGCAGCTCTCCAGCTGGGTATTGTTATCGTCAGTGTTGCCAACGCCAGGGAAATATAACTACAACTTACGTGATCTTTCATCACTGTTACTTACGGATTCTTTATTTCTTTTTTTTTGTATTTTTTTGTATAATTGTATTTTGTATATTTTTTCGGTGTAGCGGTTAAGGAAAGCTTTAAAATGATGCCTCATTCATGTAATTTGATGATGTATTAAGGAAGTTATGGCGTACCGACAAAAAAATGGCCTTGAGAAATAATATATGTGATTAGAGCTTTGATATTTGCAAACACTGATTGACCAGAACATATTTGTAAAATTTTTTCAATACCTTTGTAAACTTTATTGGCAAATGCCACTGGGCTTTGCTTACAAGCATGAGGGCTGTTTGTACATTTAATTACTGGTATTTTCACAAAACAAGGGATTAAACCAATGACAATACACACTCTTTGTATTGTATAGATTATTAATTAATCTTTGTTTTGGCAGAACACATTTACATACTAACATGTAGCTAGCCTGAATACTTGAAATATATTACAACACAAGCTGATGGATTTATAGATGAATATATTATTGACAAATATAACGAGTGTAGGATGAGTTGCATAAGCTTATTTCATGCGCACAGTGCGTGTGCTCCGATTATAACAGAAATCAATAATTAAAGTGTTTGAATTGAGTCATAAGGCACGTGTGGTCTAAGAAATATTAGCTTGGAATTGCACTCTTTCCTTGCATCTATAATGCATCTTTTAAATTTTGTTTAGAATCTTGTTGTCAAAGTTAAAATAAATATTTAGCCGCTCTCACGTAAATAACACACGTGGAATAACCTAAAATCTTGATTTTGAAATATTAGGGTAACAGTTAAAAAGATTTTTGTTTTGTGAACTTGTAATTTTTGTGGATTATTATTCTGCGATATTAACTTATTTTAGTGGTACACATGTATATAACCATTGTATTTGGATAACCTAATAGAACTCCGATCCAATGCAATATTTTGTTCCACTGGAAATTCGATGAAAGTGGCTATTCGAAGTGGTGGTATTGGGGAAACGATGGAAGCTGTGTAAAACACCAATGCTGTCAATGATTTCTCCCTAGCGCTACCTCGCGGCCCGATCATGCACTATTTTCGCGACAACCTTTTTCTCGTCACACAGCCTCCTTATGCATGCATGATCTATTTTATTACTCATGATCTATGATATAACGTAGTTCAGCTCTCAACACATAAATACAAAATTAGACGCAATACTTTCC
>JAGFPH010005988.1:25717-42391 GCA_018207615.1 Philaenus spumarius
AAGCTTTGTAGTGGAGTGTTTGTATTGTTATTCACTTCATACTTCGCTTTGCGTTGGGTTGTTTATTATTTACAAACAATAATTCATGTCAAACGTTTATTTCAAAACATTTTCTCAAGTAAATTTGTAAGCTGGTATAAATATCTCCCCTTATTTGTACTTATGAAACTCATGGCACGCATTTCCTCATTTTAATATTTTTTCAGCCAGTTTATCGGGACCTTTATGGTTTCGTCATAAATATATCATAGCTCCTGGATACAACTAGCCGTAATGTATGAACTACATTTAGATATCCGTGCTTTATTATGGAACAAATTTTAGTTTTTCTTTGCAAAATATTGTATTAATTCAAATGATTTTGAAGTGCCACTATTAATTCATCTCAGCCACCTTTAAAACCATGGATTCACTTTAATAACAGCCGTTTTCGATTGTATTAACATACAGTTCCCTTCTCAACCCATCTCTAGAAGTTCTATGTGTGTCTTAACTAGAAGATGAAATTATTACAACTTCACAATATAGGCCTACACGTAAATAAAATTACCGAAACCTTAAACAACTTAATAAAGTTAGACACGGAAATATACATGCTTTCATTCAAATAAAATACAAAAGCCGAACAACTTGTACAATTTAAAATGTAAATCTCTGAAGACAAGGTAGAAAATGTGTTTGAATGTTTAAATTAAACAAGAAGAGAAGTTTGGAAGCAGTACAAGTTTAACTTTAAAATAGAAGAAATCAAGTTGCCATGGAAACAAGAATACAAAATGTTGTGTGCATTTGGTAAACTACACAACAATGAATTTTTAACGAAAATATGTTAGACGTTAGGGTAAAATACATTTTTGCAAATGGTCTGAAACGTCTCCTTTTCTGTCCGTAAAAAATGTTGTATAATAGTGAGGTTTATATTTTTATTGATATTGCTTGTCAGGTTTTAAAATACAAATGCACCATAAATGTTATGATTTGTTTGCATTCGGTAATAGGCCTTATACGCTTGATTAACAAATTAAGGGGAGTTTAATGGTCCTATCTACACTACGATATTGTTTGTTTACTGTCATATGGAAACTCAGATCATGCACTGTTAAAATAAGGGGTGAGGTAGGCAGTATGGCAGCATACGTTATGTCTCGCTGGTATTGTTTTTACTGATCCAGGTTAGCTAAAAGCAAGCAAGCTTGTATACAAGATGTGTTAGTTTTGAAGTGATAACTTCTATTGGCCCATTGGGCACTTTCGCTTGAATATGTTTCTGAAATATCGCGTCACGAACTTTTTGCGTAGACACAAGTCAGAGCGTGGAGAGGTAATAGACGATACATAG
The DNA here is from genome assembly GCA_018207615.1 of Philaenus spumarius. Taxonomy (NCBI): domain Eukaryota; kingdom Metazoa; phylum Arthropoda; class Insecta; order Hemiptera; family Aphrophoridae; genus Philaenus; species Philaenus spumarius. The sequence goes on from JAGFPH010005988.1 coordinate 27,057, forward strand.
TATTGTAGACAAGTAAGCGCGTGATTCTGTGTTAAAATGTGGCTAGTAACGTTTCAAAAGTAATACAGAATGCAATTCGTCCGTAAACCATGCTCTTTCTTACCGCGACCAGTATACAAAATTAAAATTTATATAAACTTCGCGCTATTGCAGACTAGGAAAGTTTTAACTGGTTACTCAAAGTGTCTTGTAATAGTATCGCTTCTCGGTCTCTTGGCTAAGATCAAAGTGTAGTATTTGTTCTTATCAGCTTAATGTGTGAGTATATTGTGAATCGTTGAGTGTTCTAACGGTATTCTCCTTTAAATATTTGATATCGTGTTGGTGCGGTCATCGAGGAACTTTGTTGTGTGCTGACACCTGCGATTACTCAGAACTACTAGCCCATAGGCTGTTTAGTGTTTACTCATCGTAACTTCGAGTTTATTGTAGGCTACATCAGTGAGTGTTTCGACGGTTTTTATTTGGCCGGTTGAATACTTTTAGTATCATTTGAATAAATTAACAGTCAATTTGAATAATTCCAAAATAGAACTTAAAATCATTGTCTTATTTTTTAATAGTACTACAATTTCTCTTATAAATATTTCGTCACCTCTTGTTTATAAATTTCCACAAATTCAGATTTAATTTTATTTCTAGCTAACTATAAGAAATAGAACAACATATTAAATTCACAATTTATTCGTTTTAAATAGGCCTTTAAAAATTTTACCTACCTTGCCATTTAACATTTTTGAGTTACAGCCATTTTGATTCCTTAAAAATGGATTTTGAGTGGTTTGACCAAATACTTCCAAATATCATTGTGTGAAATATCGTTTGAAGGCTTATTTAATTCTGAATCCAAAAGATTAATAATTATTAATATTTTTTTAAAGTATAGAAAAATGGGGCAAATCGGAAAACACGATTTATTTGGTTTTTTGCCGTCTATTTTCAATCGGGTTAAGATATGGATGTGCAAATTTTAGCGTTGGGTTTCTCTTGAAATTCTATATCGATTAATGTATCACATGACCACCTTCCATTTAAAACATTAAAAAAAAAACAAAGTTACATTCAAGATGGCGGATATTTTTTTTCAAATCATAATAAAATAGTTTTTTTTTTAAATTGAATGTTCCTGAAAGTACGGAGTTGATATAAATGCAACTATTTTAAATTATTAAGGTGGCTCGAATATTGTATCAATCTGTAAATCTATATATCTAAAATCCAAATACCACTCACTCAAAAACCACAGTACACATAAAATTTGGTATGTAGCTTCCTCTAGGGCCCTAGGTGCTCGCTAAGAAAGGTTTTCAAAATATTTTAGGGGGGGGGGGGGGGGGGGTTTGGGGTGGACAGAGTTACTAAAAATCCCCATAATAATACATAGTGTATTATATTTATTCATATTTTTTTTAATAATTATACATTTCACTTTGATTTGTCTATCCATGCAAAGACGGATAGGGCCAGCTAGTATATATGTATGTGTTCGCACTCTACAAGCCTCTTTTCAAGTCCGATTTGGTCCAAATTAAGTACACGCGTTGGTTGTATATGTCACTGAGACTGGTTCGTTAGAAAATAAATATTATACCCGGAAGCACTATTATTTTAGATTTTTCGTACGATAATGAAACTTTTTGTTGTTTTATCTAAATAAATTAATGTAAGATATTATTATGCATATTTTTCCACCCGGTTCAAATCTAGGTGGAGGATTTGACCGTAGGGGCATTTTCTGATCCGAGGCCGAGTTTTTACGCTACGAGCGAAGCGAAGAAATCCCCAACCCGAGGCCGCAAGATCGAGGTGCAATTTAAGCGAGTGATACGAAGGTGTGAGTCGAAGCTGGAGGCAAACAAAATTGACTAATACATTTCCTACACATAGTCAGCTATTCAGCGCGTTCGTGAATTGATCAATTTCCCAAATAGTTGGTTGAAACCCTAAAATATGTAAACTTAATATTAAAATTCGCTCAACTGATGTCAGTGGTTCAGCTGTGTGGTCGAATTATTAGTGAATTTCCATAGGAAAAATGAGCTATTGCAGTAGCCCTTATGGTAAGACCCAAGGTCGGGAGTAGCAAATGAGCACCGATCATGGTCCCCAGAACACGTTTTGGGGTGTCATTAAAAATCATATGTATGTATGTAGATATGTGTTCGCACTCTAGCGGCCGCATTTTAAGTCCGATTTGGTTCAAATTTGGTACACATTTGTCTACGTCGCTCGGACGAGTTCGTTAGCCAAAAAAATCCAACAATCGGAAGCACGTTGTTTGACCGAAAGTAAATATTTTTTCAGAATTTTCCTACGAGAATGAATTAGTTTTTGAGTTTTTTCTACAAATATAAATGTAGGATGTTATTCTGCACATTTTGTTTTTTTACTCGACCCGCTTGGTTCCCCCAAAATCGATCACAATGTAAAATACCATAGAAGTACCCGGTTCAAAGCCATGTGGTGGATTCTACCTTGGGGTTGGCTTGCGAAGCACGCAATATATTGTGTATTGAAGATACTCCCAATACTGGGGTTGGGGTGCGTACCATTTTGCAGCTTTTCAGCACCGTCGTGAATAGACCTATTTCCCAAACTGTTGGTTGAAACCCTAAAACATAGGCCTATGAACTTAATTTTGGAAATTAGCTCAACTCACGTCTGCGGTTCAGCTGCGTGAAAGAATTATTTTAATATGAATTACAGCTGGAATAACAATAATACATTATTATAATTAAATAATTACGATAGATAGGCCTATTATTTACGAAAGCAATGAACTCTGTCACTTTAGTACTTTTACAAAGCTTTCTTTGGTATTTTCCATCTCTGCTCTACGCAAAACTTCCTGTAATATCCGTCGGATTTACTACATAAAGTATTTCAAATCTATTCCTTATACACTGCAATCACTTCCTTTCTGCAATTTACATATTACAATACGTATTTGCATGTACTACAATTTAAATTTTCATTTCTCTGTGGACTTTTTTGATTGGTTTTGTATTTTTAAAACTCGCATTGAATATTCTTTCCGTCGTTGGCAGAGTGACAGATATTATTTTCTGTTCCCATTTAACCCTTCTAAAATCTATATTTCGATTGACTTATTCACTGTGAGAGGATGGAAATACAGTCTTAGCGCTTGCATTACAAGTTGAACATTTACATTAGATACGATTTTGTTTGTAACGAGTTTGAAAGCAACTCGCCACTGAACCGTTGAAGTAAGAAGTCAAGTTACTTTGAATTTAAACAAACGGATTAACTTGATTCTGTCGGCGAATTAGTTTCCGTTTTATTTATAAAAGCACCTTAATTGAAAAATTGTATAGCAAGGTGGTCGTACGAAGTCAGATGCTTCGAATGTGATACAAAGTTAATACTAATTATTTACCTTAAGTCCGTCTTGTGACTTATTGTCGTTAAGTTTAAGACGACATGATTCAGAACCGTAACTCCATCATATGGTCATCCCTCTAGTGAGTTCGTCGAACATTAAAAAAATAAAAATTTTATACACATACACATTTACAGGGACACTGAGTAGGCTGCACTGCACTATACTGTCCGGACGTTGAGATGCCGCTTATTTCGTGTATTTATTTGTGTGACGAACTGTGACTTGTGTGTTAGTGTCCGTGTAAATGTGTGTGTGTATAAAATTGTAATGTTTTTAATGTTCGACGAACTCACCAGAGGGATGACCAGATGATGGATTTACGGTTCCGAAACATGTCGTCTTAAACTTAACGACAAGTAGTCACAAGACGGACTTAAGGTAAATAATTAGTATTCATTATCTGTAACTTGGACCAAAATCATGCAATGACACAAAGTACCCAGGCCGAATCTAGAGAAAATCAGAATTATAACTATAAAACATTAAGATTATAAAATTTACTATATGCTAGACAAATCTCATAAAGCTTAGCGTATACTTAAAACTAACTATGAATTATTGTAAACACAAAATTTGAAAATTGTTAAAATTATGATCTCTAGTTGTTGAATAGCTATAAAAGTATTTATACTGCTGACGTGTGTTTCTGAATGCCGATATAGGTCCACGTACAATCTTTATATAATTTAGTATAATCTTTAATATTTAGTAATTAATTAGTAAAAGACTATTATACATTTTATTGTTATGTTTGTTTTTGTGAAAATTTGATTTAAAGGAATATTTAAGTATAATAGTTATAAAATTATATGTAAACGTCCCGTGTATAGGTTAAGATTTATATTAAAACACTAGGGGAGACCAATGCGTGCTTCGAACGCCAACCCCCAATGGAACCTTGTTGTAAAACATATGTTGTATGTGTAGGATTAATAATAACCCCAAAGCTAAGACGGTAAATAATGTTAAATGTTCAAATCAAATTATTTCTTATATTTATAACAGCAGTTATAATAATGGTTAAAAGAACAAGCAAGGCTCAAGTCTACGCTTTAGAACCCTAACCTAAAAGCTATAAATACAAATATAATTGCTTCAAATTTTGAAATCGGCTGTTAATGGAAATATTGGAGCAAACAGTTATATTATCTGTTATTTTATTCAATTTTTTGCTATGGTAATAAATGTAAATACATGTAATGGTTTATCATTCTAGGCCTAACCTAAGAATTCTTTCCAACTAAATTTACAAATATTGAATTAAAAAAAAGTTTTTATGGGAATGAATTATAGCCTATGTTTCTCAGGGATAGTGTAGCTTTTTATTAGTAAAACTATTTTTTCAATCGGTTTAGTAGTGCCAGAGATCACCCCCTACATACAAACAAAATACAAACAAAAAAACAAGCTTTACCTCTTTATAATATTAGTATAGATTATACTGTGATAAATACCACATTTTTATGTAGAGCAAATTAAGTTGTATTTGTTTAATCACACTTAAGTAACTAATTTTTATTTGACTTATTGTAAAATTTCTAAAATCAATCGTTTATGCTCTGTGTTTAAAATATTTTTGGGTATTTAAGTTTAGGTATACATTTTGTATTTGCATCAGTTTGTGTGTTTGCCCTTTTTTCTCACAACAACCTTTATACTGAAGTTGCTTTGTTTACAGACGTTTTTTGTGTGTAAATTATGTATCGTTTAGATAGGATTATCCCTATCACGTTTATCCCAGGCATCGTTACGAGGCTGGTTCACTCTACTTGTACAACAAATTACAGTCTGATATGAATGGCTGAGGAGCCAAGAGGTACAAGTGTTATTTTTTTAAATAATGGAGTTACGGGCAGAAACTAGCTCTTAAAATGTTTGTGGCCAAAGAATATAACTATCAGTCTATCATGTGCTGAGATCTAGTGGCGAAAAAAAACTACTTCTTAGAAGAGATGTTTAGCTTAGAAGCCAAGGGATACATGTTATGCAAGTAGCTTTACTTTACATAGGTAATTTACTTGTAACCTATGTTTTATTACATAACTTCTAATTCCTGTTAACACGTTCACTATTACGCAAATTTCGTATTTCCTATGCTAGGAGCTGACCTTTTGTTTTTTATATTTATAGCCTAAATTAAATTACTTTATTTTGGACCTTTCTACGTAATAATCACTAATATTTTAAATCAGACTCCCATTAGCACATTATGTCCTTAGCACATATGTTTAAAATTGGCGTGTGAAGCACGCAATGCCCTGTGTATTTAAAATTCTGCCAACAAGGGGTTGGCGTGCGAAGCACGCAATGCATCGTGTATTGAAAATACTCCCAATATGCAGGTTGGCGTTAAGCACGCAATGTATCGTGTATTAAAAATACTTACAATACGAAGGTTGGCCTGCGAAGGACGGCATTGTGTATAGAATACACTCCCAACAAAGGGGTTGGCGTGCAATGCACTGTGCGTCGGCCGCTTCTCATAGTGTTCAGTGTCAAGGTCTGGTGTTAACAGCCCAGGGTTACAAGTGACAATTTTTATCAAATATTTTATGATAGCAAAAAATAAGATAATGAAAATGAAATTAATCTTTGTTATTATATTAGTCCAGAACCTAGCAATTAAAAATATACTAGTTTTAGTGATTGTGGTTTTACCTGGATGTGATTATGACAGTTTAACTTTAAACTGAGTTTTCTCAAAACTAACTTCACTACACTTATACCCCTTGGCTTCTCAGCCCTTCATATAAAATATAGCTTAAGTTGCACCAGTTTTAAGAAAAAAATTTATACATTTTTAACAGAGCAATGTTTTTACTCAGTTAAGGAGTTTGTGGAGTTTAGAGGTGTCTGAGACACTCCTTCTGTCGTAGTTTCTGTACTTTTTTGGTTTTTTCTTTAATTTGTTATTGATGTAAGTTGTTGACGATTCCTATATTGCATATTGGAAATATCAAACTCTGTAATTTAGGGGAAGCTGGCCATATAAATAAATAAATATTGTAAATATTGGTAAGTAAACACCAATACTTGAAACACCAATACCCAATGTCATTAACATGAGCAACAACAAAATAATTCTAATAATATATTATAAAATAAAATTGAATAAAATCATAATAAATGAATCAATAGAAACAGGCCAGAGTAGCTTTGTGCGTAATATTATTTCAACTGGAAGTTACAACGGATGTATACCAGCTTAAATTACTTAAGACACAAATAAACTGTTTTGCGTTATTCGGTGTGAATCAACGAGTGCAGGCACGCGATAAATACTGCCAAATATGTAAAACTGGAAAGCCAATCAGAACAATGTAAAATCCAAATAGTCCAATCAAAGAAGAATTAAAATGTGCGAAACTGTGTGGTGGGGAAATTTTAGAGAGGACACGAGGTCTGTCATCTAAAAACTGCCGGGAGAGTAACATCAAGACCACAACTTTTAAAATGCCATAGTTTAATATTTTCAACAAAAATTACCAAACCATTAAATAATCAGAGAATTCAAATCATCATTTAACTATAAAAATCATCATATTAATTAATAAGAATAATCAAATAGTGCAAGTGCAGTGTTAAAATAAAATAAGTAAAAGGTCAATAAGTGGAGTGCATAAAATCAAATAAAAGTGCAAAGTGTGTGAGAGAGTGGGAACCAAAATTTATGTAGGTAGCATTAATATTTCATTTGATTGTTAAGACAGATCTCGAGGGTTAAAATTAAATAGCAAACGAAATCATATCCAGAGCATTATATCAGAAGTAACATTAAAATAAATAAAAAATAAAATAAATAATCATTCATTAATAAATAGTTGTATTGGTACTGGTTTATTAGGATTAACTGAAGAGAGGGTTCTAAAATACCTCATAAGTAAGTAATTGAAATCAGTTACCGGAGCAACTTAATGTCATTCAAATAAATGTATAAATAATATATAAGTTTTGTAAAATCAAGTAAGTACTTTAGTGATTAATTCAAATAATGATTAATTGAAAGAGGAAATTTCAGATTCAATAATTAAAATAAGATACATAGATTAAAGGTTAGGAGAGCAGGAGATTTAATGATTAGCACCGTCCTTTAAGCGGATGTAATCTTTCATTGTAAAAGATTTATAACTCTTGGAACTGTAAACTTGAGTACAAATTAATTATATCAAATTAAAATTTAGATGTATTTATAAATTGTGCAAAATAATTATTGTAGGAATTGTTTTTAGAAATTTTCAGAACATATTTAACAATTTTGTGAAAACGTCTCTGTACTTATTTCTACGTAGTTCTTTGGAATACGTCACATGCCAAGCTAAAATTTGATCCGTAAGAAGGATCTGGTGGAGCCCCCAAAACATGGAAATATTACCATTAAAAATATCCATTATAATGGTGAGAAATGTCAGATGGTAATCTATAAGTTCAAAATAACTTTACAAAACCTTACAATATTTTTATTTCATGAGGAAATTTTTAAATAATAATAATTTTTACTTAATGAATAGAAATTTAAGTAAATTATTTGAAATCATACTTTTCTCATATCTTGAGATACTATTTTAATTTTAACATGTTTTATACACAAGTCATTGAAATAAGACCACTAGGTTTTCTTGGTCGTTGATTAAAAATTCCGAGTAAAACGTAATAAACCAACAACGTAGAGTTCTCAAAAAAATGGTTGCGACGGTATTTGAAAAAAATATCCAATTTATTTCTAGGTAGCTAACTAAATTGTTGCAACTAAAACCATGTCATGTAGGTTATTGTTTAGGGAAAAAAATGTTTTGGAAAAAAATATGGAAAATATTTTCGTAATCCACGTTCCTAAAATACCAATAAGCGTTCTCCACAACATCAAAACATTTTAATAAGTGTTTCAAGACGGGAAGTGTTCGTGCGCTGCTTTCGCCTGTCGATTAGACACTGCACAGTGCACGAATCGCTCAACTAATTACCGCCAATTTGAAATAAAACAACTTTAAGCTCACTAATTTGACCTTGTGTCAGTTTCATTTCTAAGTCTACGCCAAGTGTTAGGAAAATGTCTTAAACATTTTTTGAAAGGATCAGATTGCAATGTAACGCTTAGTTACTTGCCACTCTTATGTAGCTCTTATATCGGCATCAGTGAAAATTTAAAAAATGAACTTTAGAACCGCAAGCTTAAAGCGGAGCTTTTGTCTATGAGTTTTGTCTACAAATAAGGTTTGGAATCTTCCTATTTTCTCCGGTTGAACGTATCTCGTCACAGCCTCCTGGGTAAGTACCGCTTTTGGTGAAATATAAACCTTACATTATTAGCGAATTGCCATAGGAAAAATGAGCTATTGCAGTGGCCCTATGGTAAGACCCAAGGAGGGGAGTAGCAAATTAACACCGATCATGGTCCCCAGAACACGTTTTGTGGTGTCATTAAAAATCATATATATCCTATTACTTAAAATGAGCTATTCTTGTATATATCTTTATATCTATCTTTGTATCTTTGTATCTGTCGCGGATCTCGAAAAGGGCTCTAACGAATTCAAAGAAATTTTGTATTTAGGTGTAGTTTTGATTTTTAAGTACCTACACCCATATTGTTGTATTTCGTGTAAAAACGCAATTTTTTGATAAAATATAATTTAAAAGTTGAAAAATTTTAACATAAAGTCTTATGGGTTGCCATGTTGGTTACAAAATAACAAGGACATAGTAAATAAAGCGATCAAAACAGCTGTTTATAAACAAGCCAATTTATACGGTTTTATCAGCTATTCATTGAATAGTTTTTAATTACTGTTAAAAAACAAGCTAATTTATGCTGTTTAGCGCGTTAGAATTATAATAAATTGGGCCTGATTTAACAATTTATTTGTAAAAAAAAAACTTAAACTTGGCGATGATGGATAAATTCGAATAGTCAATTTTGTAATATAGGCCTGGCTCATTTCTGAAACATAGTATTGAGGTTATGTTAATCCTGCAATAATTTGTACTATATTTAGGTCTGGTTTCAAAACATTAGTTGACAGAAGATAGTAGAACTAGGACTAAAATCGTAATGAAAGCCTCTCACGTTTCTAAAGCATGTATTTGAGGTTATAATTTATCTTGTAATTACTGTTAATATATTTAAGCCTGGTTTCATAACTTTACAAACCTATGTACAAACGAGCCAAAGATTAACGAGATTCTGTAGTGAATTTTCCAACTGCGAGCGAAGCGAAGCAGCTATCTGAGGCCGAAGGCTGAGGCGGGGTTGGGACGCGAAGCGTCCAGGGGCAGAGCCCCTAGTATATGTATAAGTATATATGTGTTTGCACTCTAGAGGCCACATTTTAAGTCCAATTTGGTTAAAATTTGGTACACATGTTGGTTGTCTACGTCGGCAGGACGAGTTCGTTAGCAAAAAAAAAAAAAAAATCCAACAATCGGAAGCAGGTTTTTTGACAGGAAGTAATTAATTTTTGAGATTTTTCCTACGAGAATGAATTTGTTTTTGAGTTTTTTCTACAATATAAATGTAGGATGTTATTCTGCACATTTTTTCTACGCTAACTTATAGCTCGCTTGGTTCCCCCAAAATCGATCAAAACGTAAAATACCATAGAAGTACGCCACGCCGGTTCAAAGCCATGTGGTGGATTCTACCGTGGTTTTGGCGTGCGAAGCACGCAATGCATTGTGTATTGAAGATACTCCCAATATGGGGGTTGGCTTGCGAAGCACGCAATGTTTTGTGTGTTGAAGATACTCCCAATATTCGGAATGGCGTGCGAAGCATTCAATGCATTGTGTATTGAAGATACTACCAATCCGGAGGTTGGAGTACGAAGTACGCAATGCTTTGTGTATTTAAGATACTCACAATATGTAAAATGGCGTGCGAAGCACGCAATGCTTTTTGTATTGGAGATACTCGAAATATTCGGAATGGCGTGCAAACCATTTTGCAGCTATTCAGCACCGTCGTAAATATACCTATTTCTCAAATTGTTGGTTGAATCCCTAAAACATAGGCCTATAAACTCACGTAAGCGGTTCAGTCGAATTATTACTACTTACTTACACTCTCAATGATAAATAATTCGACCACGCAGCTGAACCGCTGTCCTTAGCTGAGCGAATTTCCAAAATTAATTCAAATTTATATGTTTTAGGGTTTCAAGCAATTATTTGGGAAATTGATCTACTCATGAAAGACATAGCTGCCTTTGTGTACGAAATGTTTTGGAAGAATTTGTTTTCACCTGCGTTTCCAGCTTCGACTCACTTGCTGCTTCGTTTCACTCGCAGCGCACAAACTCGCTTTGTGAGGTTGCACCTCGATCTTGCAGTATCGGGTTGTGGACAGCTTCGCTTAGCCGTCGGCCTCGCAGTTGTAAATGCCCCCACCGGGAGATGTGGATTTGAACCGGGTATTTTTATGGTATTTTACGTTTTGATCGATTCTGGGGGAACCAAGCGATCTATAAGATCGTGTACAAAAATATCCAGAATAATATTCTACATTTATTTCTTTAGATAATCCCTAAAACAGTTTTATTCTAGTAGAAAAAATCTTAAAAAAATAGTTATTTCCGGTCAAAAAACGTGCTTCTGGTTATTGGATATTTTTGGCTAGCGACCTCGTTCGAGCAACTTAGGGGACTTAAAATGCGGGCGCTAGAGTGCGAACACATATATACACACACATATACATTTATATACGACGACTTAACAGGACGCAAAGTGTATAATGTGCGTCTGTAATGTGTGTTTGTGTATGTATGTGTTCTGTAATGTTTTTATGTAACAAACGACTTTGACGAAGCAGTAGCGGATCAACCCTGTTTTTGAAGATGCTGACACATTGAAGCAGCGAAACCGGTAGGTCAGAAGAAATCGTGTATGGGGAAGACGTAAGTTAAAACAAAATATTTGTAACTAATATAACATTTTAAATGACACGCCAAAATGTGTTCTGGGGCCCATGATCGATGCTCATTTACGACTGCCAACCTTAGGTCTCACCATAAGCGTCACTGCAATAGCTCATCTTTCCTAAAATAACTCGTTAATAAGACCCAACGGTACATCGACCATTCACTTCTCGCATAGTAAATTTAATTCTCTTTACTGGTACAGATTTCCCCCTGTTTCTAATTCTAGTCAATAGCCCACAGATGGGCTATTGTGTGACATGATTGTAGGCAAATGAAAGCTGTTAATTATAAAAACCTGGCACACATTATATAAACTACTAGAACTAGAGACAACTTTGGAGTAAAAGAAGGGTCTGTTCTCTCCTTGGAATTAATGTTCTTTTTAAAATTTACTCTACAGGAACATAAATACAAAACTTACGTCTTTACAAGTAAGAGTACAACATCCTATTATGTAGGCTATGTTTGCCGAACAAATAGTCTACAACAATAGAAGGAGAAATAATTATTTTACAAACACATACATAATTTAAACATTAAATTCAAATTTCTCAAGTTTTTGTTTATAAATATACATGTTCGTGTTTTTAAATGCTGGAGTAGTTACAAATGTCAAAGTTCACAATGTAAATGTCTGAATACAATTTGTTTACTAAGTGGCCTATTGTAAAAGATGTTTGGGGTGTAATAAGTAAACTTTGAACAAGAATTACAGAGAAAGGAATATTTAAACACTTCTGTTTGAGGAAGTTCATTTGAATTTACGGTATGGTGGGTAAAGAAAGAGTTAGAAAGGGGACTTCATAAATAATTAATGAAATATAAATTAAGTTCTAGCTTGATTTCACAACCAAAAACATGTTTAAATTTGATGATGTGGTTGCGTTTGGAAATAAAGTTAAAAAAGAAAATATTATCTATATTATATAGACAAAATCTGTGTGTGTGTGTATAACTCAATGTGTAAATGTGTTTGCTATATGCCCTCAAATTTGGCATATTAATTAATTAACACAAGAGGGAGTTAACGCTGTGAAAACTATTTCTCATACCTTAATTTCAGGGGTTAAAATGTAGAAACTATACACATTAAATTCCCAGGAAAGAGAGCTGAAATTTTGCTCAATTAATTGTTTCTCATAAGATATCTAAAATGTTGTAGCCCTCTCATTTTAATTATTTTTAATGGTGAAATGAGGTACAAATCCCCAAATTCATTACTTTACTTCAATGATGCAAGATTACTGGTGCATGTATTACGAATGTGTTATACAGAAAAAGTAGACCCATCGAATTTCGTTCAATACTATCTAAAGGGTTAAAGTGGGATAACTACCCCTATGCAATATATAAATTTCTTTGACGCCCTACAAGCTAGAAAGCTGGCATTTGGTGGATATTATTCTTTTGTGATATACAAGACAGAAACCACATTTGCATTTCGATTTCTAGAGTCTAAGGGGTTAACTGGTATAACTTCCCTTAAAAATAAACAATAATACTCTTATGTTATACATAAGAAAGAAACACAATTTTTTTCGATTATTTGTCTCTAAGTGGTAATTTTTTTTTTCGCAGCCAATATTTTAGATAAAATGTTTTCATAATAGTAAAATTCACCTCAAAAACTAATTTGTAATTTTCAAGATTGTTCGAAAGTTATTACTGACAAACGGGAGGAAAAAGTGTTTTTATTTTTTACTGGCGATTGTATAGTAGCTCATGTATGTAGGCCTAAATGAGAAACATACATCGATTTAACGAAACACACTGTGCGTTTTTGGGCCAGGGAACTCGGATCTGAAGTCGTTTTTTTAAATTTTGCCTAATGATAAGGCTATAAGTTTACTAGATATTCCTTTCATTCATTTATTCATATCAGCGAGCGAAGATGCGGGTAGCAGCTAGTTGTTAAATAAAAGGAAAGCAGTATTAGTCTATATTGTCTGCATAGTTAGTCAATATAGTATATAGTCTGCAATAGTCTATACATGCAGAAATTTAAATGAATTATAAGAAAGTCAGAAATGTGTAATAATATTAATCTATTCGATGTCTTAGAAACTAAAACTAAATGTGTATATGTAGACTTTAAGTTTCCAGTAAAACATGTTAACTAAGTTTTGTTTGTAGAACTAAATTTAACCTTTTTTTAAAACAACTGAGCCTACGTTACTCAGGATAGTTAAAATTAATTAATAAAGAATTTTTCAAGTAGGTTAACTTTTCTGAAATTTCGGAGAACACAATTTTTTTTTTCATTTTTGAGGCGAAAAACCTGAGCGGTTATCATCGCCTCGAAACACAATCAAACTAGTAAAAACAATCAAAGATTACATGTTCTTACTAGTACAGATAACCTTAAAAAGTAAGAAAGGTCTCAATTTAAAAATTGTATGGAGTTTTTATTATATTGCATTTTCCCAACTTGCGGGATAGTAAAAATTAACACAACATTAAAGGTTGTGTAATGAACATTTAGTTACCCTTCCACTGCATTAAGTTATGTATAGCTACTAGATAAATACACAGATTCAAAACTAAGCACTTGGTGTTTGACTTTGTTGGCAAACTGTTAGTGTACATTGTACAATTTTGCCACAAAGTTAAATCTTTGCCTTGTTCGACCTGTGAGCACACATAACCATCTCTACAGTCAACATACATACATTATTCTTTCATTACTTTGCATCTGTGACTCCTTAATGCAATAGGCCTACAAGTTAATGGTTAATTTACAAGAAAGATTAAACAATATCACATGTACCATCTGATTTGCTTTAGCATACAAACTCATTTGTCATTTGGAATGCTGTGGAAGGAGTAAACAAATGTTAAGTAGTACATATTTATTCAACACTATGTTGAGAATCACTTTACAAGTTCTAATATAAAATTAATTAAAATGTCCAACAACAAAATTGAAATAAAATTCATATATTTTGTGTTGTAGAAGAAGCATGTAGCAAACAACAGTTTTATTGATTCTATAAGCAAAAATACACTTTTAAGAAGCAGAGAAAATATAGAAATCGGAATTGTGGTTTGACTGTATCTGTGACAAAGCAGCAGACTTCTCACAGCCCATCTTCAATCATCCTTGCACACCAGTGATGTTTCGTGCAACAGTTAGTTTTATAAAATCACACGCCATCCTAAAAATCCCATTCTGTATAGAACACAACATAACAAAATAGAGTGCACACCATAACTCTGAAGAAAGAAAAGTTTAAACCAAGTCGGTTTTACATCATCTGAGTGAGTTGACGTGATCCAGTTGGCAATCGGATGAAAATGTGATTGGACTAGGTAGACAATAATGTGAATCTCCTTAAAACCAAGCTGGCTTTCCATGAGGTAAATTGATGTGTTCACGGAAACATAACAAGCAGGATTTCTAAAACTATCGCCCGAGAACCCACATTGATAAGGGTACAAAAAATTACTATGGTGTAATAGATATTATTGAATGAACATGTAATAGAGCTATTCACCTTTAATGGTCCAGTCTTTAAAGTGGAATTAGGAAACGTAATATCTGAATGCGTGTTTATTTAACTTTAAAACAAATAAATATTCAAAATATTTTCTCATGTTTCTTTTATTGTTGTAAGGGTTTTGTAATTAAACTTAAATATTTATCAAAATAATCCTGATCATATTTTGTACGTATTTAAAGACAAGAACTGTTTTATATTTTTTTGGTTATTAAAAAAATTACGTTATTCAAATTCAATTACACATTTTAAACAAAATCCAATTATAGATAATATAGACCTTAATTAGTAACATAAACACATTATTTTATTAGTAAAACATACAACGTATTCAACTCTTAAGGTGTTTTCTAACATTATAACATTGGCAGCCTGGTGCAACAGACAAATACGCCAGATAAATGTGTCGCTCAGAGCACAGACTATAGAATTACGCCAGAACTCTCACTGCCATACGAGAAAGGGTACGTGCTACTTGAGTTAGTTTTGAGCCGCTAGAGTTCAGGTCCGTAGCTACTGTAA
>JAGFPH010005988.1:42401-57748 GCA_018207615.1 Philaenus spumarius
GTAGCTACTGTAACTTTTAGCAGTCCCACGTTATCAGATTGCACGAGCGTTATGGTGGGGGTGAGTGAGTCCTGATCAAGGTCACGTCGTTGTCACATGTTTTTCTTGGGTCTGTTTGACCGATTAGAACTTAGCTGTATTATTTTAAATATCGGTAGCGTGATAATAATTGACTTAGCTATCTCATGAACGCTAACTGTATTTTATTCAATAACAAGTATAGCAATATACATTAAGCACAATATTACAGAAGGTATTGTGATAATATGTAAAATAATAACTGTCAAATTAATTCCTGCGAAAGTAATTGTTAATATTGTTTATTTTTAGTATACAGTATATAATAAAATATCACACAATCAGACTGTGTAACTGGTTTTCAACAACAAAAAACGGCACTGAAGAATTAAATATATATATAAACAATGCAAATAATAATATGTATATGTATTATATAATATATAATAACAATAATTATACAATATAATAACTGTATACCTACCATGACAAATGTATTAATAACTGGTACAGGTACATAATAGGTATATTCAATAGATAACTCATCAGAAAACGGTCACACATAATTTTACTATGAATAAATGTACACTGGTATCCTGTTCAAGCAATAGTGCTTCTGTACACGTTGGTGAAACAGTTGCTTAAAAACGTATCACTTATTAAAATGAACAACACTATAAAATAAGTACGCTTATTCGATATAGAACAAATCAAAAGCAACATTTTAAATTATATTATAAACTAAAAAATAAAAACAACAGAGTTCCGTAACAATTGTAAAAGTAACACATCCACAAAGACATATTAATGTAATCTACATGTATATTTTACCTGCACAAAAAAAGTGCCCTGTGTTCACTGGTTGAACACATATACTGACACATTTATTATGTATATTTTAACTCAACACTAGCAGCAAAACTATTATAATTTAATGTACATGGATAAAACAGACATAAACGAGACTAAAACATTGGCTAATCAATACAATACTATCTATATATATATATAATCCAATGTATGTCTGTCTGTCTGTTTGTCCTTTATGCCTTACCAAACCGTCCATCCGATAACTTTGAAATTTTGCATAGTAACACAGGTTAACCCTGGGAAGACTTTAGACCATTTACCGAAGTCCTAGGACATTAGGGCTGTGCCCCACTGGACTACAAAGTTTCAATGTTAATCTTATGGAAGAAATATTTCTTTCGATTTTATCAGGGGCACAAAAACAGCTGTTCGTATAAAAAGCATAGACACACATCATGTTTGTTTACATTCATTACCATAGCAACATTACTTATTTAATTTGAAGAGCATTAGCTTTTTGAGGTTACATTGACAAACTAAAAACAAACGCAAACAAAAATCAACGAAAATTGCTTACTATGTTTAATTAAATACAAACATTGGTCATTACATACCTATTATATATAAAATAGCTGATTTGAATCAAAAACTGAACATAATATTAGGTTAGGCCTACAATGAATCAAAACACCAATTCGGATGAAATAGCAAAGCATGACAGGTCCACTAATCTATTAATAAATTAAACAGTTTGAATAATGAAAACAGTAATAATTACAGTAACTATGCTATTATAAAAACAAACAGAATTTAAAATAGTGAATATATATTTAGGACGATAACTTTAGCTTAGAATGGAAAACAATGATTAAAGCCGAATTTCTTACAATATAGGTCTAATTACACATTTACATTCATTTATGTATAACTAAAAACTATTCCGTAAACAACCGAAAACAACTGTTGAAATTAATAAATTAAGTGTAAATTATAAAATTACGTTTTTAGAGGCTATTTTTTTTTTAAATTTCCGGGGAAGGGCCCGCCGGTGGTATTTCGCCTTCCCCCCTTTGCTCAATTCTAGATCCGCCCCTGGCCAGAGTCACTTTTTGTGACTCAGGTTACCGAGAAAACGAATATTTTCGCAACAGTAGCAACGTCTACTTCTTGTGATTTTCCCTGTCCGCCATATTGAATCTGATTCCCATAAGAGGAATGCTACAGAATAAGTCATTTTTGTCTGTTAATTCGTGGAATAAATTAAAATTTTGGTTTCATTTTGAAGTACTGTCATATGCGGATGTTGATTGCTAAATACATTTTTAAAAACCGTAAAATACACTGATGGATGGAAAAAATATAAGGTACTGTATTATTATATATAAGTTAAATTATTTCGCTTACAATAATTTTACACAAAAGAGAGCACTGGACTTGGAATGAAAGCACGAAGGGTTCTTTCTTAGTAAATAAATTAATTAACTGAGTGGGAATAAGAGTCTAAATGTGCAACAGAAAACCCACCAAGAATTAATTGAGTTTATTTTATAAGTTACACATTATTTTAAGAGGTTAAAGTGCTTACCAATTGACGGACTTTAGTTTTCAAACTTCTATAGTTAGTTTTAAATTGAATAGCCCCAATTATAGACTTTACCAATTTAGCTAGCCTTCGTCTCAAATTGTCTCATTATAACTGGTAATACAATACAACAGGAAAGTAAAATGGAATATTATTGGAGTTATTGAGTTAGACGAAGTTTCCCCTTGTGTAACAAAGCTTAACGATATTGCGCCTTTAACTTTAGCGTCCAATTGTGTTAAAACGGTACTCCTTTCTAACTCTATACGAAGCTGACCTACAAGATCTATGTAGTGGTACAGTGTTCAGCTTCGACTGTCCGAAACTTTACGGCGTTGAAAGCTAAAAACAAGCAAATATAACAATATAACATGTGTCCTATCTCACTCTGTTTTCTGTCTGTCCGTCTGTATGTGATTTTTACAAATACATTATTATCTCAAAGATAATATCTACAAAGATATAATCATCAAACTTGGTTACATCTAAATCATAAAAATATGTTACATTTTACTTTAAACATAAACAATATGTTAAAGTATGCAATAATATGTTTCAAAATGGCGCCAGTTGAAAATTTGCATGTCAATTATCTAAATCTTAGAAAACAATGTAGATACCAAATTTGTATACTAAATTAAGACAAATCCAACGATATATGGTTTTTAATAATTGAGTTATAAATGACGGAGATAACTCAAATTTAGTTTTCGAATGTGGGACGATTCTTGTCCTGAAGGTGGTCAGTATAATGAACAGTATTAAAAAGCCCTACATTCGACCACTAAATTTGAGTTAGTTATCTCCGTTATTTATGACCCATTTATTAAAAACCATATATCGTTCGATTAGTCTTCAAATAGTCTAAACATTTGGTATCATAAATTATTTTTATAAAATGTATAGTTTCCTAGATGTTTATCATTGAAAATGTTCAACTGCCGCCATTTTGAAACATATTGTTACAGGAAAACAAATTATTAAAATAAAATGTACCCTATGTAGATGAATATCCATACCAGTTTTATGATTATATCTTAAACCGTTTCTGTGATATTAACGTATTTGTAAAAATCACATACAGACGGACAGACAGAAAACAGAGCGATATATGACACATGTTATATTGTGTTATTTGCTTGTTTTAGTTGAAAAATAACCCCGTAAAGTTTTGGACAGTCGAAGCTGGAGACCCTGAATATAAAACTATTCTGTATGAACTGTAAAATAATTATAAATTAAAACATAGAATTACATTAATAAAATTACATACTCCCCTTAAATCTGTTTACGTTTTGTACTGGAATAACAACTGTATACAATCTAGATGGATATTTAATGACGCAACAGTAGTTTGACCTTAGAAGGAATATTTCTGAAGTTATTAACTACTATTAAATATATTGTGGCCATATTTATAATTCGTAGAAAGAGAAATCACAAGGGTAACAAACAAATTATTATACGCGTGTATCCAGATGGAAAAATTGCACCCAAATGTTTTATACCACTGTGTGGATGATTTCCTTTAATATAAATTTAAAGTGACCTTGTAGTAAAACAATAAAAAAAATAGAAATTTTATGTTGTAGTTGTTTTTGTTATTCTACACTACCTTCCCAGCGACTATTTTTAAATGTTATACATGTATTTTCATATCACAAATATTTAAACTGTACTTTGGCAGTTGAGTTTTTTTATTTATTTTGTTCAAAAGTTCATCCAAATGATAACTATCATGGTTCAAATACGAAAATTCCTCAATGTCAGTTGAGAAATATACACTCATAGACATGCTTGAGGACACTATTTTAGGAAAAATATATTTTTCAGAACCCATCAGACCAGAATTTGCTCAAAAATCCTGAATTTACGGACACAAAACCCAAATGTGTCTTTTAACAACACTACCTGCACTAGAATCCCTAAAAACCACTTAATCGGTATAAAAACAATTATTGAAATATGAGTGTTAGGTGCCATCATTATATGTGAATTTATTTTGGCTGCTAAATTTCTTTATTGTAAAAAATGTGTTTTTATACTAAAAATCCTAAATTTTGGAAAAAAATCAAGTTGGTACACAGTGGTTTATTTTCTTTCTAATAGGTTTAATATTGTTCACAAAGGTCTAGATATTGTTCACAAGACAGTGTATTCAATTTAAGCACACTAAACCTGTTTTTTATGGTTCCTAAAGTGTTTTCAATATTGGAAGTATAGGCAATATAAGTTTATCTTTAAATAAAATGTAACATTAAAAAATGACTAATTATCTCGAATGTCTCCGATAGTTAGTGTCTTTGACTACAGCTGTTCGACTACCCTATCCGTCTCGGTAATTTGTTGTGCTTGGTTGGAAAAAATAAGCAAAATACCCCGTACCATAGATCCATTCACGGAAGAATATTTATAATGGTAGACAAATGAAAAGATTAATGGTTGAGATGCTTTTAATGACTCATATAAAGAATACAGAAAAGAGGAAATAAATTTGCAAGGTTCAGCCCGTGTTTAAGCCCTCAAAACAACCAACCGATATACATATATATTGCAGCTATATATATTTCAACTACACTCTTCAATAACCTATTGTTCCTATTTCAACAAAACGTATTAGCAAAACTACCATTGATTGTAAATTCTAATTTCGCGACTGGACATTAATATTCAGATATTTGCACAGGATGCGCTGATATAACTGTCCGACATAAAAACGTCGAACATAATAAAACCGATAATTTTACCAAAACAATGGCCTCACTCTTCCGTTGATCACAGACGAACAATTGATCACGTGGTGGTCCCCCCTTCATTGCAAAAAGCGTGAATCATTTACTGACATCTGTGTTTGTAGATTTAATGTTTGTTGTATGCACTGTTTATGCGTTTTATTTAACATCCACGAGTATTATGGTGATCATGGTGGAATAAACAGTAAAAAGATACTAGTACTTGTAAACCTACCCTACAAACAGTAGATATATCTCAGTCGAGATTCATTTACGTAGGTCTGCAGGTCAGAAGACCTGATCAAGAACCAATTAAACAATATTTGGTTCTTACGTATTATACGGAGGCCACTATTTTTTTAAACGTCCTTGGTTAAGTATTGTTTTAGTAAACAACAAAAATGCAATCTATATATTAAAAGGCAAGCACAAAACTTGTCGTCCTTTTTTCTCAGCTTGTGTGCATCGTAGGAGAAATTCGCGCATACCGTTAGAAAGGTAGTGTCCTGTAGATGAGCAGAATCCCATTATAATTGACATCGGTCCTCAGGGATACGCCCCAGTGGCCCTCAAAGTTTCAATGTTAATCTTATGGAAGGTCAATCTTAAGGAAGAAGAAGAAAGATTTTATCGGGGACACAAAAAACAGCTGTTCGTATGAAAAGCTTAAAACAGCTGATTTTGATCAACAGCTGATTTTGATCAACAACTAATTTGGATCAAAAACTGAATATAATTTTATTTTAGGTTAGGTAAATCAAGCAATAGCAATAGCGAAGCATTGCCGGGTCCACTAGTAATAATAATAAAAAAATAGCCTAAAGTTCTAAACTATAGTATTTAGTCACAATATGTTTAGTTGTTAGGTTACTACTAAAAATAGTATGTAATAAAAACGTCTAAAAATAGTGGCCTCCGTATAATATGTAAGTACCCAATATTTGCTAAAATCAATCTATAGTCAGTCATTTTTATTCGAACTCCATGTATCTAGTATATTATTAAGAAGATTACACTCCATCCAACAAGCACAAGTTTATGGATACAGACAAAAAAAATTACTATCCTGTGAAACTTTCACATTGAGTCGGCTGTTTCAGCTGCAGTTATATAAGGCTTGTGTTTGTTTGTTGTTCTTGTTACTTAATAACTTATCGATGGAAGTAAAGGGAGAAAGGAAAATGGAAGTTACCAGAGATCCCATTAGTGATTACATATATATTTTTACGATACTACTGGAATATCAGTTGCTTTTCCATTGCGTATATTGCCAGGTAAATTTCGTCACATCCGCACTAGTGAGGATAAATCAGCTGATAACAATAATACAATATTGAAAGAACATCCTACTCCATCTACGAGCTCACAAAGAACAACATTTCTTGATCAAAATAGGAACGACAAGTCATTCACAATAGATGACATTTTTGATGAAAGTGAGGATGAATCTGAATTTGGAAACTTTATGATGAAGCACTATCTTACAAAACCAGAAACAGCCCTAAACAAAATTCCTAACAAAGGAATTAACATTATATAAACTACACAACTAACATACACTTAAATACAAACTAGGTATTATACAGTTCGTTTGAATATTGTTACAATATTAAAATTTTTGTTAAATTTAGGCCTAATCCTATTTGCTATTCAATGAAGTAACATTTTGATTTTGTAAAAACATATTTTCTTTGTTTGTTTGTAATAAATAAGAGTAAAAAAACTTTTCAATTTGTAATAATCATATTTTTTGCTGTTGTGTCAAATAATATTTTGCTGTAGTATCGTGAAAAATAATGTTCGAAACTCGTGGGAAAATGTTCTTTTCAGATGCAATTTAAATACGACTCGCACCAGGAAAAATCACACTTTTTCCACTAGTTGTGAAATATACTATTTTATTGTCTATACTTTTTTGGATAGTACATATTTTACAATAATACATTATCTATAATATAAAAAAGGGATTACGTGATATGAATATAAAAACAGTGATAATGTAATAAAATATGAGATAGTGTATACAATTCCCAAATGTGAAACTAATGTATTGTGCCAGTTATCGTCTTAGTGTTTTATGAAGAAAACTAAAGGTCAGTTGTATTATATTTCTTCTGTTTTAATAACTGAGGCAATATCCTTTAAATTTATATTAAAATACATAAGCAGTAAATGTGCAGTTTTCACAAAATTATTCTTTTCAGTTCAAATTATGTTGATTATATTATGAATTTGCAAACGGAAACCTACAGTAAGCGCATAAAAAAACACACCATAAACATGAATGTAAGCATTATTTAATTTATTGGACTAGATTTAATTTAATTTAAGTTTAAGAAACAAATTAATGATTGATTGGTACATAATAAATTTTCTATGAACGTGCTCGATGTTTTTACTGTACAAATTTTAGGTATAACATAAAAAGAAGGTAATTGAAGGCGTTTGTATGCCTAATAGCTAATACAAATTTAAATGCAATTCAAATAATTTGACGCACAAAATTAGATGAAAATGTGTCTGAACTTTCAAACTCCACTTAACAGCTGTTTAAACCACAATTATCCCAAACCCGCTTCACATTTGAACTTAAATAAACTCGCCCTTACAGATTAAACTTAAGAAAGCTAACATTTAATCCCTATAAATACCCTCTGGGGCTTAAACTTTGGCTTGACTTAGACCTTGGCACAGCTCGTTATTAAGTGATATTAAAGTATTAACGGGTTGGAGTTAAGGCTTCTATTATCACTTTAATGGAAGGTTGTAAAATTAAACAGCTTAGGCCAGCCAGCACAATCCATTATTAAACAATAAAATTATCCATAAATTTACGGACAACATTATGATCATAAAATTAAGTCTAATACACAATGTCATCAATTATTGACTTCTTTAAAACTGGAATGTTTTATTGGAAATAACTTTAGGAAGTACCATGGGGAGGCGCAGACATTGCATGCAGTACATCTACGTACTTGTTTTGCCTATCGTGCGCCTTAACAAGTTATAAACCACTATGCATTTCTTATGGGGATTTTAGTAACTTTGACAGCCCCAAACCTCCTCTAATATTTATAATTTTTTGAAACCCTTTCTTAGCGAGCACTAAGTTGATTTTAGAACTGCACACTTTATGAACATTGACAGTACGGACTACTGAGCGATCGTCAAACCATACTTTAAAGTCTTTCTTTATATTTATTTAATAGTACCGGTATTAATTTTATAAAACACATGTTTAATATGCAAGTACTTGTGTTTGTTTCTACACGAAGAAGGCACTAAGAAGGCATAGCAGACATCACTTTCCAAATGTATACATTCACTTGATATCGCTAAAATCACGTTTCCGCCATTTTGTTAGTAAAAACCACGAGAAGAACCCGACAATTTAAAATTTGTATACGAAGATATTACCCCTTAGTCGTAAATAATGTAAACGCATCTGTTTCAGTTTTTTTGTAAATAACTACGCCAAGTTAGTTAATAATATGTACCAAGTTTCAGGTCTCTACCCTCATAGCAGCGGTAGTAGTTATTATTTATTTTTATGTTTAGTTATCCAGTTTCCCTCTATATACTCAAGCAATTGAAATATAAATAAGGTTTCTGTTTTTTTATACCATCTAAGAATATAATGAATGAAACTTCAACTCTTTGCCTTGTATTACGAAGTGGCTACTCGCTTGGCTCTAATTGTAGTGAGAGGGTTGAAAACATATTTCATGAATCATAATCGAGTCTATATAGACATATATATTTTATTTTATTTTACTAAATAAATTTAATTCTACACTATTTTATGACAACTTGTTACAGTAATATAAATCTTATACTTCACTCTAGTTGGAAAACTGAGTTCAAGTTTCTACCCCACAAATATGAATTCCCTTTAAAATACACCACTCTTCCAATACATAAACCCACGCAAACTGATTCTAACCAAAATTTAAATAAAAGTATTTTCCCTTCTAACTTTTACGAACTGTGCCTTAATCTCTATATTGTCCAGTTGACTCGGTGCAGTCTGCATCTTCCTCTCTATGCCCACTGTTAGGATTAATAGTGTAGGATTCGGAATTATATAATAATTATAATATCTAATAAAGGGTAGTTTACGATTTATAAACCCCAAGGAGAGAACACAGAATATAGAACAAGGTTGGGTAAGACTGTCAAATATTGTGTAAGTGCTGACAGGAGCTAGGCATACTTTAGAAACCTAGTTATGTCAACTCAGTATACTAAAACTGGGTTCTACTGACCTAGATACAGGACTAGAGTTTTGAAAGACGGCCGGGGGCCCTGTTAGTTGAACAGGGCGGTGTTTAGGAATAGATATACGGTGTAGACCGAAGGATCCAATGTACGGGGGATCAAGCTGAGACATACGAGTACTTGGGGAGCACTAGTAGAGAAGGTAGGCAAACAGACTGTCTAATATTCATATTTAAAGAACTGTGTTTTGGTCATTGTCAAGGTAGAAGCCTATTCTAGGAGATAAGAACCACTGAACCACCAAGTTATGAAGTATAAAGATAGCAAAGTAAATGACTTTGGTTTAGTTTCTGATTGTATAACTCCTGAACCTTAGTAGTCCGTTATTTTGATCCTTGAACATTGGGCTGTTGTTTCCACCCCTAGCACCACTTAAGCTGGCACCCATCATAAAAAAAAACTATGATTTCTCTCCCCCACAACAAGACCCCTTCCCCCAAGGCTTCTCGTCTCACGAAAGAACCTGCCCCAAAATAACTCCTTTTAATGTTTCTCCCTATTTAAAAACTTCTGTCGACCCTGTTAGTTTTTCGATCTTGTATTTGTACTCAAATGATGGCTTAGTGATTGATGCCATTCAGCGATCTACATGATTTATAATTACATAACTACCTACTCTATATTACATAAATTGTGAATACAAGTGGCAGTTCTGCTATTATCAAATTAATTGTTGGGTTAAATCTCCTTCCATTTCGTAACACTTGTATGAAGTTATTTATTGTATTTATTTGTATTTATTGTATTTATTGTAGTTACGACAGTTTAACTCTTTAGACGGTAGCGACCAAAATTCAATGACTTATTAAATCAATATACCAAATTTTATTTCTCTAGATTTAAGGGATGTAAAATAGTAAATATTTTAGGGGTAAATTTTAGTAAAACATTCCACGCGATGTCTTTTTTGTAAATTAATGGCAATAATGTCTCGTCTGGTGTAGACGGAGTCCAGATTAGAGATGTCGCAGTTTATATTCTGAGTGCAGTGTTAATTATGTATATCTGATGCAGAACTAATAGTATACCGGTAATTTAAATTTCCAATTGGTTATACCTTTCACGTGAAACTGAACTTTAACGTTTGCAACTTTTACTGTACTAGAAAAAAATTGCCAAAGTAAAAAATCTTTGTAAGTGCAAACGTTTGAAAATGATTTATTTGGTTGAATTAATTAGTTCATGCTTTCGATCCAGAACAAGAGGGCTGCTAGGTGACCTGGGCGAAAACGTACCTTAAACTTTAGACTTATTCAGCTAACCAAAGGGCTTGGTCATGTTTTGATCTCACTTCTTTTAGCTATAGGAACCTGGCTTCGGTTTTAAAATTTATGTTTTTGTGGGATTTTACATTCTCGAAATTGGTTTAATGATAGCTATGTATCTCCCTCTCAATATGATAGTTAAAATGTAAGTATTAAGAATGCAATTTGTAAAAAAATAAAATATATATTTGTTTGAAATAACATCATTATTTGGTTCGAATTCATTTGCAATTTCCTTAATGTGATTGAAGGAATTCTTCATTCAAATATTTGAAGACCTTGGTCAATTGTATATCACACGACCACCAAAATACGGTTCTTGAGCTGTTTAAACAAACTATATGATTTAGCAAATTTAACAATCACCTACAATTAAAATATAAAAATTAATTGCCTTTGTTTCGCATTGTAACACTCGGTTGCAGAAAGGCGAAATGTAAATTTATGGGTTCAATTTCTACTTGCATTTCCATATATAATAATACATTTTATCTTACAGCGACTGAGTAAAGCATTGACTACGACGTGATAGTTATTTTG
Source organism: Philaenus spumarius (assembly GCA_018207615.1). Classification (NCBI taxonomy): domain Eukaryota; kingdom Metazoa; phylum Arthropoda; class Insecta; order Hemiptera; family Aphrophoridae; genus Philaenus; species Philaenus spumarius. The sequence continues at coordinate 53,630 of JAGFPH010005988.1, forward strand.
TTTTTGTAATGTTTACACAGCAACATTCTTTGTAGTGTAGGCTAAGATGGAGGAGAGGGATTGTGGAGTGGGCAGCATGAGTTAAATCCTAAAGTTTGAAAAGAAAAGAGTAACCCACAGAAGTCAAGTGAAGAATTAGTTGTGCCTATTCATAAAAAAGGTAATAAGACAATTCAAATAAATTATAGAGGTTTAAAATATTGCTTAGTGTTGCATATATATACTACGAAGTGTAATATTCATTTAAGTTTTGAGGTACTCTGAACGAATATTAGGATAGTATGAGTGTGGAAGATCTTTCTTCCATTATTTAGAATATCCTTTATTGATGCAAGGAATAACCCAAGAAATTTGGAGAAACTATTATTTTATTTGAGAGTAAAGGTAGGAGAAGTGTTTATAAACCTGTGAAAAAAACGATATCATATAGAGGATACGTTCAAATGCACGGACAAATCATAGGATCGATTAACAAAATACAGTAATACATTTTAAATCAAGGGATAATTGATTAGTTGATTGTACCGTTTGCCTTCAAGAAGAATTAGGAGAATTCAATATTCTTGGTTTACATAAACAATGCACACCACGAAATATAGTGAGGGGAGAACAATCCAGAAAAATTAGGAGTGAGGACCTGAAGAAGAGTAGTAGAGGTCAGTTAGTAGCACTAGCGAAAGCCACTCTAAAGTATAGGGTGATCTTTGGTAATTTGTTTTTATTTGTTTATGACGATAAAACTTAGATAAAACTGTAAGTTATATCTTAAACATCTGGTATAAGATGTTGAAGCTAATCTTGAAATTAAGAAATATTATATGTGCTAAAATTATTAGAATGTATAAATTCAACCTATACAAAATAAACCATTACTATATTATATACTAAAAAATAGATGTTTGAAGATATATACGTTATAAAAATAAGAGGCTTTGCCCTATCTAATTAAATGACTTACTTACATAGAATACAAGTAGAGCAAAACCTACTTAAGATACAAAAATGTAAAGATATATTCTTATGGGTTCATAGAGACGGTGGGATATGAAAGAAAGGATTTAGACAAGTTTAGATTTTATAGCGTTAAAATAGTGAACATCGGGGGTTTACTCTTAGCCCTGTAACAAATAAAACAGCTGATTCGGATCAAAAACTTAGCAACAAATGTTTGTTTACAACCATACCATAGCAACCAACTTAGCAAATTTAAAATAAGTTTATTATTCTTCACAACCAACAGCCTTTTTAGGTTTGGTTAACAAAAATAAAACAAAACACAAACAACCTAAGAAAAATGCTTACTGTATTGTATTTAAATTCAAAAACATCTGTTGCTACAATCATACTATTATTAATACAATTGATTTGGATTAAAAACTGAACATAATTTTAGGTCAGGACTATAGTGAACCAAAACGCGTTTATTGAAAGCATTTACATTTAATTTATTACCACATCTTGGAAAATTTATAATCAAAATCGTTCTTCACAACTACATTTTTTTAGATTATGTATAAGCAAACAGAAGGTTTACTGTATTGTAAGTCAAACATTTGGTGTTACATAATTATATTGTTACCTTTAGTTGGTAGTATCAAAATTTGTTTGAAATGTTGATTATTGATTAAACCCCATTAATGGTACAATTGAAGTAATTCGAATTATTGGGGATGGTTGTATATATTTCGATATCTCTCTTACATTATGCATAGGTCACCGTTACCCTACTTTGATCCAAGTGCCTCTGTTATTTCATAAATGTACTATAGCAACCGGACCACATGCTTGCATATAAGAAATTTGTACTTCCAGCACATCGTCTCGTGGTCTAATTACTCTCCTTGTAAAGGCTACCGCTGTTTCAAAAACAATATGTTTCCAGCATCAGGCCGTACAAAAATGGTCTAATCGCTTATAATAGAGGTCGTCACATAAGTATACAACGATTAAAACACACAACACAACACACAAACGTTAATAACATATTATTTTGGCCAAAATATTGCGTGCAGTACCGGTAACGGGCAAATCTAGACTGCGGAAATAGGTAGTTGTCATTGAGAATCCCTCCCCTCTCTGTTATCTGTCGTGGCGGTGCGACACGATGTTTGTTTGCAAATGTTGGCTGTCCTTACTGCGATGTCGCAAATTAAATTGGATTTAAAAGATAGTTTGTCATTAAGGACATTGTTAGGATTCATTTGTACACCTTTACAGATCTCGAACTCTTCCACGGAATCCATGTACCTATTTTTTTTTACAAAAGTGTAATATTTCCAGATTATTGTGGATATCAGTGTATTTTATGGTCCATATCGATAAAATGTTCACCGAAAGCAGAGTTTGTGGATAGGGTCATTTTAGGCAAGTGTTCCTTAAAGCCTTTGTCGAAAGAGCGGGCTGACTGTCCTATATAAAAATTGGGGCATTCGCTACAAGTAATTTTGCAGATGTCAGGCTTGTCATGCTCGTCACTTACGTTTTTTATTGGTTTATTTAAAAAAGAGGATAATTTATTTGAAGTATTAAAAGCAAGGGTATTTTTTTGTTGCTAATTCATATTTTAAAGTATGGCTTAACGCTGATCCGTTTTCCGTGGAAACGTAAATTTGTTTTTTCTTACTAATGGTTTTCTTATTTTTATGTTTCCTGATGAGTTTGTCAATGACTGAGCTATTGTATCCATTGGAAACGGCAATGTACTTAATAGTATTCACTTCCTTTTTGTACTTCACCTTGTCTAAAGGCACTGAGACCAACCTGTAAACGAAACTATTGTAAGCTGCTATTTTTATATTATGTGGGTGATGAGAAGAAGCGTGTATAGTCCGGTTTGTTGTGCCTCCGTTATCAATCGTCGTTACCGTGAAAGTAGATTATACAATAATCTGTTTGCATTGGCTTCAACATGAGTCACTATAGAGGTTAATAAGCGAAGTAAGCTTTGACGAAGGATCTAGTCACTATATAAATGAATGGTTTCATAGAGAAGGTTTGGAAGAATTCCTTATTTCCTACACGGATGAAGCCGGATCGACAGATAGTTAATAATCCTGTGTTAAAGTAAATTCTAATTTAAAATATAAATTTAGTCAAACGTGTCTTTTTTAAACAGACTTATTTAAAGTGAAAAAATAATTTTCATAATTTTAGAGCTTTGATATTTGCAAACACTGATTGACCAGAACATATTTGTAAAATTTATTGGCAAATGCCACTGGGCTTTGCTTACAAGCATGAGGGCTGTTTGTACATTTAATTACTGGTATTTTCACAAAACAAGGGATTAACCCAATGACAATACACTCTCTTTGTATTGTATAGATTATTAATTTATCTTTGTTTTGGCAGAACACATTTACATACTAACATGTAGCTAGCCTCAATACTTGAAATATATTACAACACAAGCTGATGTATTTTTCGAAGAATACTTTTACAAATATAACGAGTGTAGGATGAGTTGCATAAGCTTATTTCATGCGCACAGCGCGTGTGCTCCGATTATAACAGAAATCAATAATTAAAGTGTTTGAATTGAGTCATACGGCACGTGTGGTCTAAGAAATTTTAGCTTGGAATTGCACTCTTTCCTGGCATCTGTAATGCATCTTTTAAATTTTATTTAGAATCTTGTTTTCGAAGTTATAATAAATATTTAGCCGCTCTCACGTAAATAACACAAGTGGCCTAACCTAAAACCTTGATTTTGAAATATTAGGTTTACAGTTAAAAAGATTTTTGTTTTGCGAACTTGTGATTTTTGTGGATTATTATTCTACGATATTAACTTATTTTAGTGGTATACATGTATATAACCATTGTATTTGGATAACCTAATAGAACTCCGATCCAATGCAATATTTTGTTCCACTTGAAATTCGACGAAAGTGGCGTTATCTATTGGGGAAACGATGGAAGCTGTGTGAAACACCAATGCTATCAATGATTTCTCCCTAGCGCTACCTCGCGGCCCGATCATGCACTATTTTCGCTACAACCTTTTTCTCGGCACACAGCCCCCGTATGCATGCATGATCTATTTTATTATTCATGATCTATGATATAACGCAGTTCAGCTCTCAACACATAAATACAAAATTAGACGCAATACTTTCC
>JAGFPH010005988.1:75669-86043 GCA_018207615.1 Philaenus spumarius
TATAATATTAATATTAACAATCCAGTAAGGCTACAACATTGAAGAATTAAACTGTGTTTCTTAATTAAATCTAAGTCTTTATTTATATACTAAAATCAAGCTATGGCAAAGCAATTCTGGGAGCATTAGTTTATTCGTAATTTGTTATTATCACTAAACAATTGTTACTTCTGAAACAACTCATTCTCAAACTACGGGTAGTGATTTATTATTTACTCATTACTGAATGTTTAACCATCTTGTTTATCGACTAAACAGACAGTTTTTCAACACCATTTATGCGCAATTCAGTTACATTAGTAGAAAACGTACTCTTTGCAATGGGTGACAAAATACCTGTATAATTTCATCGGACCGTCAACAGGAATGTAGAAGCTATTCATTTTCAACTATCAGTACAGGTATAGAATACATCCAGCCAAACTATTAATTACTGTACTTAATATTTTTATTGTTATATACAGTATGGTACTCTTTTTTCAGATTAATAATATGACTTCACTCGACAATTGTATTACACAATTCTTGCTGTCAGTAATTAACATATGATTACAAATTAAGAGCTTACATTTCCCACGGAAATTCGCCAATAAGATAATTTCTGCTGACGATCGTTACAAACATATTGATACTAAACAATCATAAAATAAACGTTACCAGAAACTGGCACATACTTTTTCACAAACATATTTAAATTTATTAACACGTTCACCGATAAGGACGTACATGTGAGCTTGACACTGAACACTATGACAAGCGGCCGACGTACAGTGCATTGTACGCCAACCCCCGTATTGGGAGTATTTTCAATACACAGAGCATTGCGTGCTTCGCAATCCAATTTTAAGCCTATGTTAGGAGAGGGACTAATAAATATTATTATTATTAGCTAAACGAGAATTTTTTGAAAGATGCGGATTTTTGCATATTGTAGGGTACATTAAGGGCTACAAATAAGCCAACTTTTATCAAAATCGTTTAAGCTGTTTTAATTAAAAAAATAATAACAGATTTTTTGGGGTTGTTTTGGCCAAAAAGGGGGTTGTTTTTCAAAAAAATTTAAAGTCTTTTTCGTGCATCTATACAGGTCTAATTGACATGTTTGGTGCAAATTTGTTCGAAATCGATTGAATAGTTTTCTCTCTAGCTTTGTATACGTATAGACATACAGAGAGGCAGACATACAGATAGACATTTTGTAAAACCCCATTTTTGGACTCAGGGGGTCCCAAAACGGATATTTCCACAAGAATATCAACATCAATTTTTTTTGTGATCACTTCACTTTCTCTATACTACAGTATAGTGAGAAAGTAAAAGGAAGCTGTAACCTTCAGTTTTTAACACACGCTTGTTTTATGTGTCGTTCTGTAAGTTTTAGGCATCTCTTGTAGAGTTGTTGAAGATCTCAGAACATGTTGGTGATACGTTGCATGTTTCTAACGTATCTAGTTACTACTTTACGAAACTCCACAATGGTAGTTGGTGGCAATATAGTTTAGTGAGAAAGTAAAAAGTCTTAAGGACCAGAACTTTCAGTTATAGTATAATTAGTGTTGTTATTTCCTGCTTGTTGAATTGCGAGCGTACAATACCGAAAGCTTTATTTTGAAATCCAATAGGCAAGAACTTTTAGCCTACGTTTTTGGGCAGACTAGTAGCAGAGGAGCACCCGTTAAAGGTGCCGTTCCACCGCTCACTAATACACTGTGTGAGTCACTAATATACTCATATTGGTCACACTGTGCGACCAATACTGCGAACATACACTCTCCACCTAAACCGAAACGTTTCTATTTCCGAAACCAAAACAAAGTTTCGAACTATTTAGGTTTCGTCAATATAAATTAGTAACCATCAACATGTTAACTGAAGAGGACGTTTTAGTTACTTCAGCTGCTTGTGTAATTTTGGGCAGTTTAAAAAAAAAACGCAGAGTCAAACCGCTCGTGTGGGTGCGGCCGTTCCTACAACAACGTGAATCGACAAAAAAGTTCATGGAAGATTTGAAAATTGATCCTCTGAGTGGATTTAGAAATTGTTCACGGATTTTTTGTCACGATTTTGAACATCTATGAATACTATAGGACCAAAAATTGCTAAATATTCTCGCAGTCAAACCTTTCATCTAATTCTTTATTTTTGTTGCGTGTTTTTTTTTTTGGTCACCGTCGTGTTTTTTGTTACGATTCTTGTAATCTTCAACCCATATTACAGGTCGAATTTATTCCATTTCTTTGATAAAATTAGTTATTTTTTGTTTTTTCACCCATCCTAAATATAAATAAATACAAACAATTTACAATGAAGAAAAACTGCGCACACAATGTTTTCGTTTCCAGAGCAGAATCTAATCTGCAATGCGTGTACACCAGTGATCAAAGAATTAAATTGACTGGAAAGTCGAACGCAAGAGTGAAGCCAGTTTTAGAGTCAAGTACTCACACAATATGGCGGATGCAAGTCGCGAGCCACAGGTACTGGCTGGTTGCCCCCCTTTTTTTTACTGGCTGGTTGCCACATACAAACTGCCCCCCTTTTTTTGGGTCATTTCTAATATACAAACTGCCCAACAAGGTACAGGTATAAAAACAAGGGACAGGCCGGGGTGTCGGCGACATACAAACTGCCCTACTTTTCTACCTGACACAGGTACGGGATATTTACCTCTGAATTCCCTCATACCAATAAATAGTTTATATTAGATAATAACTAGTAGACCCACTTCGATTGCATACATTGTTTAGACATACAAAATACAGTAATACAGATAATTTATGAACCAAGTTGAAACAGCCAGTATATTTGTGTATTTATTTATCTCTTATTCTTATCTAATACTCGCACTTATCTAATAGTAACCGTTACGTGCTTACACGCACTTATCTAATAGTAACCGTTGCGTGCTTACGCGCACTTATCTAATAGTACCCGTTGCGTGCTTCCAAGCACTTATCTAATAGTAACCGGTGCTTGTATTCCTGTATTTATTTACCTGTTATTCTTATCTAATATTTAACCTAACCTAACCTAACCTAACCTAACCTAACCTAACCTTACCTAACCTAACCTAACCTAACCTAACCTAACCTATTGGATAAGCACGAAACGGTTCCTATTAGATAAGAATAACAGATAAATAAATACACGAATATACTGGCTGTTTCAACTTGGTTCATAAATTATCTGCATTATTTTGTATGTGTAAACAATGTATGTAAACGAAGTGGGTCTACTAGTTATTATCAAATATAAACTATTTATTGGTTTGTGGGAATTCGGAGGGAAATATCCCGTATCTGTGCCAGGTAGAAAAGTAGGGCAGTTTGTATGTCACCGCCATCCCGGCTTGTCCTTTGTTTTTATACCTGTACCTTGTTGGGCAGTTTGTACATTAAAAATTACCCCAAAAAAGTGGGGCAGTTTGTACGTAGCCGGCCGCCCGTACATGTTGCCAACTATCTAAATGTTTTATGATAGAAACTACAACAGCTAATTTTGTCAAAAAAATATTTTTCGGAAAATGTAGCTTTTCAGTTAGATTTCTCTCGCTTACATGACGCACCAGCCCTAAAAACAAAAACTTTCTCGCAATGCAACTTTTTGATGTCACGAATTAAAAAGTATAAACAAGTTTGGACTTTATTCGATTTTTAAAGTGCAAACCATTTTTATTTTCAAATTGCGAACCCACCATTAGCGTGCCACACTATTAAACTGTAAGTTTGTCAAATTTCAAAGATTTTCGAGCATTTCCAGCTATTGAAACCACGGTGTAAATGAATAGGGCGCAATGAAAATTTCACTCCTCTCTAGGCCCGCTTGAAGTTTTTATCCTCACACAAGATGGCCGACCTAGCTTCAATTCCCACAATGTACAGGCTTACGGCATGACCAGTCTATTTAATTCTGTGGTCGCTGGTGTACATTGTGCAAGTACGGTATTAACCGGATAGAAGAGTGCGCGAACAATGTTTCTCCAAGTTCGCGCACTTTCTGCTTGAGTGCTCGAACAATTGGTGCATGTTCTTTCAATACCACCAGAACTTGTGCGGCACTGCGGTGGATCAGCACCCTAGGAATAACACGGTATATGTGTGTCTCGTACTCCCAACTAATGTTGAAACGTAGAGTAGAAAGTGTGTAGCCTGCACGAGAGTATGCTTGGCCTGCAGTTGTCGACGGAGAAAATATTCCTTTTCCTTATTTACTACCTTGCCCTTTGTTTGTGTATCTTCTTTGTCGGACATATTTTTGTTGATTAAATAACGTAACAGTTGTTTTTCTATCGCAGTATTTTTTAACAAATCTTAATTTTCTTTGTCGTTGTTCTACTCTTTGATTTAATGTATTATTCATATGATTTTTAACATACTGGTATTTGTAGAAAGACTGGAGGGTCTGAGGGATCTAGCGTGCCAAATTTATTTCGTTTTTAAAAACTAAAATCATGGAAAACTTCACCAATAACAAACTCAAAGATTATCTTTGTAAATACATACTTTACAAAAGTTACCTTACTACCCTGGTTGTATGGTTGTAGTTGTTAGTATCGCCTATTCTTACGGTATTCAGTAAGATACCATCCATCTCTGAGCTAGTTATGTTCTGTGCTTGTTGAAGATCGCTGGCCACATATCTTAGATATTGCGTTTTACCGGCAAGCTGAAACTCAGCAAAACACGAAAATGTAATACTTAAAAAATCCATTGTATGCCACGATCACAGTGAAACGGATCAGACGTGTCGACTCCAAGATTCTCTAATTTCTCATAAAACCACTCTAACTCCTGTTTCAGTGCTCGAAACTAAAGTTGTCTCTCACGCTCCATTCTACTAACTCAAGGGCGGATCCAGAACGTCTGAACGGGGGTGGCGGTTTCGGGAGGGGGAGGGGATATGGAATACCACCAGGGGAACGGGGGGATTTCCTTGTTTTGTTTTTCTTGTTGTTAAAATCATACTTTGAAGCAAATAAATAATAAAAAATGGTACAGACATTTATTTAAATTTATGTGTACAAAACTGTATGTTTTGTAATTGCATCAGTTAGTCTCATAAAATCACAAAACTCCACCCGATTCCACGTTCACCGTGCAGTACAGAGCGCCCATAAGCCATGTTATCCTTACAGCGAAAACAGCCAACTAAAAAACATCAACTCCCATGCTACGCTCTTGACGCAACCCGCATGATAATAAACGTGATGTTCGCTGTAATGGTAGTAACTTGTCTATTCTCCCGTAAGACCTGTACTGCACGGTGAACGTGGAATCGAGTGTACTCACACACACTTGCCCTAGAGGTGGGTAATTCTATCGAACTATTTTGAGCCTTAGAAGAGTTACAAGTTTGTGTAATTTCTTGTGTTTTCTTGCTCGGCATTAGATGTTTAGAAAACTACAATTTTAAAACGATGATTACATAAATGAAAATGTACGTTTTAGAATAAATACTTAAATACACAAATTAAAGTTTAAAACATTTCCTTTACAATGGTTTTTGCTTTATTGAGATTTTATCATTTTTAGTGGTTTACAAGTTACGTTGTCTGAGATGACGCATTGTGCCTATACAGCGAGCTAAGACAACACTATATAGCGTTGTTTTCCAGTTCTAGAGTTAAATGTAGTTTACACATTTTCTCAATTTATTCTATTTTTTCTCAACCACGTTTTTTCCGTATATTATTTTTTTTTTCTGACGGGGGGGGGGGGGGGGGGTGAACAGCCTATTCGCCCCCTCGCTGTATCCGTCCTAACTGAAGCTAAGCCTCTGGAATTCTCAGGTACTGTACTTTTTACTATTAAAAGTCGACAAACATTGCACAGTTATGAACAAAGCAAGGTTGTATCAACCCAAAGTCCAGTACCTGAGAATTACAGAGGGCTTAGCTTTACTGTTTTTATACTAATTACTATGTTTTATAACTTACATTGAATGATCTACTGGATTAAACTCTTGTAAAAAATAAGTGATGTATCGTCTTTAACGTTTCAATGTTATAAATTTGGGGAAATTGTAACTTTGATTGATCATTGTGATGGACAGAGTCAACATACAGACTTGCGTTTTGCGCCAATCTTCTTCTTTTATCAATGCCTTTAAAATGAGGTGTCACTCAATAGGTGTTCTCATTTAAAATTTTAATTCATTTTTGGGGGAGGGGTTGAAATTTACGATACACAAAAAACTCCATTTTTGTCCATGTTAACAATCCCCAAAGCAAATCTGTCTATTTCCATTAATAAAAAAAATAATAGGGAGAGGGGTCTTTTAAGACACCTGGTACATACTTTAGTAAAACAAACTGAAATTTTTATAAATTAAAACTAATTTAAAGTTTTACTAAGGTACTTTAATCGATTTACTATTGCAACTTACCAAACTTGTCTATAAACAGGCAAATACAACTCTATACTTTTATACTTACGATTCTCTAAACACAAATACATCAGAGCGTAAGAATCAGGCTTGTAAGCAATCATGTAGTATTTCTGTGGACGACCTGAAACACAAATATTACACAATTTATTTTAATTAAAATTTGCCTTCAAGAAACCTGTTGCATTAACTTTAAATATGTTATTTATTAAAATTTATAAAGGTGGTTTTATGAAATATACGTTACTTTGCCGTTTCACTATTAGATCAGGCAAAGTACTGAGAAATAAATAAATGTTTGCCTACAGCTCCAATTTTGATGCCTTCATCTTGTTCAGAAAAATACCAGGAAAAAAGTCTACATATGAACAGTTTCGGGAGAAAGCGGAAATGTTTCGTGGGTGCATAAAGTGCATCTAGAAGTGGATAATTTTTTTGAAATCTCTAAAAATGGATGAAATGCCTCTAAAATTAGTACTTGGGGGTTTTTATAGGCGCTTATTTCATTTCTGACCATGCGAAATTCCTCCGGTGCACCGGCGAGGGGGGGGAGCCCTGGAGTAAATTTGTGAAATTGCGATGCGATAGAGACTTTAAAATTTCCTCTCAGGGGTTTTTGGGGGCGCTGATTTAAATTCTGACAATGCAAAATGCCCCAGGGCACCGGAGGGTGATGGGGAGAAATTTGTGAAGTTGTGACACAGTCTAAAAATGTCCTCTTTGGGGTTTTTGGGGGAGCAGATTTCAATTTTGACTATGAGAAACGCTCCGTATGCGTTGGGGGCTCGGAGGAGTCGAAACCGATGGGGGAAAAACGTAAGATTTTGAAATATTTTGAGATGACGGCTTAAAAGCATATAGTGAGGATCAGGCCGGTTCACATGGCAGCTGTTTCGGCTTGTACGCAGCTCTGAAGTGTTATGAAGGGTCACTGGAAAGTTGAAGAGAGGATACAGAGAAAGAGTGAAAGTATGGAACAATACTGCTCGTTTGCTCACAAATAGTCCGTTACAAAGCTGCATCGAGAGAAGAAGGAAATTACTCTGGTTTTGGGTTTGATCGTTAGTGTAATTAATTTAAAAAATGTTGTTCTAGTGAATTACTTGTTGGAAATTTGTCACTAGTTAAAATACAATTGAAACTGAATTTATTCTTTCTCTTTTCTTTTGAAAATTTTATAATGTCTTTTGATTTTCATAAAATATTATGCATTTCGCCTCTCAGAGGCCCCCCTCCTGATGCACAGGAGGCATTTCGAATGGTCAGAAATGAAATAAGAAATCAGCTCCCCCAAAACCCCCGAGAGGAAATTTTCAAATTTCTATCGCAACTTAACAAACCCCCCCCCAGAATTTTACACTGTCAGAAATAAAATCAGCGCCCTCAAAAAACCCCGAGTACCGATTTCCGCCGCTTTTCATCCATTTTTAGTGGTTTCAAAACAATTTTGCACTTTTAGGTGCACTTTACGCACCCGCGATGCATTTCCGCTTTCTACCTAAACTGGTCGTATGTAGACTTTTTCCTGGTATTTTTCTGAACACGATGCAGAAAACTGCATCCAAATCGGAGCTGTAGGCAAAAATTTATTTATTCGAGTCGAAATCGTACTGGTTTGCCTGGTCTACAAATACGTTTTCGGAAATCCATCTCATGCATGATTAGCCTCTTTAATTAGTGGTGTTTAGTTCCCGGTAGGTTGAGAATGGTGGGACTAACTAACAAATAAAAATTTTTTTTTCGACAAGCCGATGTTTAGTTTCTAAATAAATTGTTCATAAATTATTCCCCTGCTTACTCTCCAATCTAGTGAATAAATATTTCATCAAGATGACTACTATACTTTTTGATTCCACAATAGTTTAAAATAACCAGATTAAAATAATTCGATCCACAGATGTGGTTGAGCAAATTTCCAATATAAAATTTATTTGTTTTACTCTTTTAACAAACTGTTTGGGAAAGTGGTCTACTCACGAAGGCGCCGAATGTATTAGTAGAAATTGTTTGTCTCCAGCCAATGCTCACGCGCTGCTTTATTCCGCTCACAGCGGTCGCTTTGCGAGTTATAATCTTAAAATTTTACGATATTTTGGTGACACGGTAATTATATCACGTAAATAGGTAGGCGAGATTTCATTCCGGGAAATAACAAGGCGCTCTAATAAAGCGACTGAAAATATACATATTTTTAAATACACCGACTTTGAATACGCCATACATTTACTCCATCATCAAATACTTGTCACTCTTGCGAGGTCGTCAATCATTACACAAAAACACACAACGACAAACTTGAGTTGTCCTTCGACCACCATACGGGGTGCATCCCACGTGTTAGAAAGTTTTTTAATATATACTCAATTTTTGTGTTTGTGTGTTTTGTGTAATAATTGACGATCTTGCAAGAGTGACATGTATCTGATGATGGAGTAAATCTTCGAAACGCGTCATATAAAAGAAAGCAGAAAGTCACTTGACGGAAATAATGTAAGTAATTAAGCTTAATTAAATGGTTTTAGTTCGAAACAAGAAAAGTTACCACCAAAGAAACAATACACCTATTTTAATCATAACCATTTTTATATTTTGTCACTGTTGATCTAAAACATGTTAATACGAAAACTACAAAAATAGATAAACAATATCGTAATTTTGATTAATTGAAAAGTAATGTACAAAATATACCATAGTAATATGAAATTTACAGCAGAAAAAATGACCTGTAACGAGAGTTTTTCCGATTTCGATAGACAAGGAGTTCCAAGAACAAGGGTAAATTTCAGAAAACATCTACTTTCAACTGCTTTATTAGGGTTAATAAAGTTTAAAAATTAATAAATAAAGAAAAACTCTCCAATTACAGCTCTGGTGTTCTAGAGTTAAAAATATACTTTAAAAGTATAAGAAATTAAACTGTTTGTACTTAGTACACATGTAGAAAGTTAAAACAAAATTTGGAATTCCAGAGTTGAGCTCAATATATTTTTAATATTAGAACTTACTATTTCATATGAAATTTTCTTTTTTTTAAGAACATATGGGCTTATTTTATAGACGTGAATGTTTTCAGAAGATTCTAAGTTTACATTGAATTGTTTTAGTTTGACTTGAGAAATAAACCTGAAAATGGCAAGAAACCTCAGCGAAACATACTCTTAATAAATATAAATTAAGAGACACATATTACCTTCATAAAGTAGCGAGTGTGTAGTGTCATCGACAGTGTATATAGTTTCTGTTGTTTTAACATTCCTTGATTTACTGAAAACATAAATAACATTATTGATAACTGTACAGCATTACATTATTGTTGATAACTTAGTGTTTGGTCTAGAATATAAAGAGAAGTCACAGTATTATTTTACAGTTTATTGTAATGAATTGAATTTAAAATTTGTACAAAATTAAGGCGCTCAGTCTAAATTGCGTTTCACGTAGATCTATAATAGTCGACAGTTCACGTGTATCTTATTGATGGCCGAGTTCCTCTAAGCGGACTGAAAATATCTCGCCTACTCGCCGGTGCATCGTTCACTGATAAAATGATTAGAAAACGAAAAATGTCCAGAAACGGAAGGAAAAAAAAGAACTTTATGCCTACATAAAAAATAGTAAAACATTTTTGTAATTTTTTTCAAAATACACAAAAGTTTTATAATTTAGTTCTAAATAGAAATATGTAAAAATATATTTCAATTTCACAAATTTTAGTTCAAAATAACATTTTGAACGTTTTTACTACATAACCTGCAAATCTTGACTAATTTCAAGTGACTAGCCTATGCCAAGATATTTTTTACCAAACAATGTTTTTTTTATAACAAAAATTCGAGAATGAAATGTAGAATCGAATAGCATTCTACCCAGTTTCAAATAACTTTACATTTTGTAATGAAAATTCAAAAACCTCAAATCGGCATTTTAACCTAAAACTTATTTCTCTAGCCTATGTTATTTATAAACTTACCGTTTTATTACAACACCGTT
>JAGFPH010005989.1:25011-63755 GCA_018207615.1 Philaenus spumarius
AGTATTGCTTCCGTTCCCTTAATTATTCTTTTGTAAGATTGGTACATCAGGGAACTGGAATAACTATACCAATAAATGTTTTTCAGTTTATTTGTGTAGATTTATTCACCGAACTTGTGGGTGGAGCTTTTGTGTTTCTAACTGTTTAAATTCACAACAGCACTCATTAATTAATAATTAATCAAAATTTTTTTAAATTGATTCGTTAATCAATTCAGTTTAATGCCAATGAAATTTGTGCCAATAAAACACGTTATTAAAAGAAAATATTTAAAGGAGTTTTGTTGTGTTAAAATTTAAATTACAATATACAATCCCTAATGAAAAAATTACACACTTCTTACATTATATGCATAAAAAAAACAGAAATGAGAAAAAAAGGTTTGTTGTCGATATTTCCATTCGCTAATTAAATGAAGGATGTTACTATGGTAAACTCTGGAAAAGCATGTTTTCATAATCTCAAAAATTGTAGCATGACAACAATTAGACCAACATATTACCCAAGAAAAATCTTTAAATGTTACCTCTGCCATTCCTGTTTACTATGTTTTGTAAATAAAATTTATATTTCAAAGTTCCTATACTAACCATAATTATATCCAAGAAATAGAAAGCAAATATTTTACCCGGTTCACAGACTAGACCTCATGGTACTTTTTCAGGATATTTGTATTACAATTATTTAAGGATGGTTAAACGTAAACTATTTTTAGAAAACAACTGGACATTTTTTTTTTTTTAAATCTTATTTGGTATCCTGTATAATGTTATTAGATAAATACAATATCGGTACTTGTGCAGGAGAAAAACACTTTTAAAATTACAAGTATTCTGTTTTGACACATTTTCTGGTTTTATTGTTAATTTTGAATTAAATACTTATTCTTAAAGTGAACAAATTGACTGTCTTGATCTGAAGAGTTTTGTATATCTATATATATAAAATTCAATGTATGTTTGTACGATTGTCTGTATGTTTGTCCTTTATGCGTTACCAAACCGTCCATCCGATTGCTTTGAAATTTTGCATAGTAACACAGGTTAACCCTGGAAAGGTTTTAGGCCATTTACCAAAGTCCTAGGACATTAGGGCTACGCCCCAGTGGCCCTCAAAGTTTCAATGTTAATCTTATGGAAGGTCAATCTTAAGGAAGAAGAAGAAATATTTCTTTTGATTTTATCAGAAACAGCTGTTTGTATGAAAAGCTTAAAACAGCTGATTTTGAACAACAACTGATTTGGATCAAAAACTGAATATAATTTTAGGTTAGGTAAATCAAGCAATAAGCAGAATCCCATTATAATTTACATCGGCCCTCAGGGATACGAATTACAGGCTTTCAAAGTTTCAAATTAAGCAATAACAAAGCATTGCCGGGTCAGCTAGTACTTTATAAATAACTGTTATGTCGTGAATAAACAAAAACAAAATAATTTTCCTAATATTTTATTGTAATCATAATTACATCCCCTATGTAATATATAAATAACATACATGCCATACATCTGTTTGAGGTAAGTGATTACTCCCTCCCTAGCAAGGTGCTCAGGGGCACATTTCTCTCTATTGACAACTTGGGGATTATATAACCCAATCACATTTCATATATTGTACGGACCTACAAAAAGCAGCAGTTGGTTTAGTAAGGTATTATGTTTCTTTTTTAAATTGTATACTTTCTTATCAATACTAATGTCATGGTTTGAAGGAAGATTACTTTAAAAAACATAAGTACATGACTGCGTTAAACGAAGAATTGAAACGTAGACTTATCAATACATTTATAAGCTTGATAGTTACAAATACATAGCCTAAGTCAGACACGCAGTTTTATAGAATTACGTATTAAAAAAAAAAACACATTTTTTGAAATCGTAACGTACAAACACAGTTGTTATAATTTTTTCAGGTGTGTTGTAGTAACAGATTCTTCCGAACATATATTGAAAAGTTATAATGGGTGACCTGACAATTAGAAATCTCAAAACTGGAATTGGAGTAAATCTTGGTTTGGTTGTACCATCCTTGTAGGTTAGATAAATTGTTTTAAGAATCGACTTAGTTTTTCATTTTGAAATATCAAAAGAACCCTTATCTAAAATTGAATCAATAAGTCAGTGAAATGAAGAAGCTACGAGACTCTGCCATACTGATGGAAATGCTTTTAGATTCACCCTTATGCATAAAGACATATTAGTTAATACAACTGGAGGGATCCGCCCCCTGCTCGCTTCGCTCGCCAACCCTCGCGATGAAGCAAACTCAAACAGACATTACGAAACCAAGGTGTCAATCATGAGAAGCATAACAATGTATGTTTATTGTTACCCCTTCAGTTCACAAATTAATCGTAACTATTTATTTAGTTGCGTGTGTCATTATTTATTTTATTTCCTATAAAACACTTGAAATTAATAAGTGCCAAGTTTTCAGTTCTCTAGGTTTAAGGAAAGTGTAACAAACAACACTTTTTTTAAATATGTTGTTACTACATTTTCGCCCTTTAGCAACATCCGGCAAAATGTAAATCTATGATACTTTTTCTATGTATCTTGTAAGAAATAAATGTAAAAAAATCAGCTCTCTTGCTTTAAGGAAAGTATAACGATTACTATTTATTGCTTTAGGGGTCGTTTCAACCCTTAAATCAAAATTAATTCTAGCCTATGTTGCTCAGGGATAGTGTAGCTTTTTATTAGTAAAATTATTTGTTCAATCGGTTCAGTAGTTCCAGAGATTACCCCCTATACACAAACAGATTTTACCTCTTTATAATATTAGTATAGATAACAAAATACATTTTAAATAAAGCATTGGCAAGTAAGCATGAATAGATTTTATGGATAGGTACCTCGAAACAAAAAGAACTTAAATTGTTAGATGTAAGACAAGATTACTGAAAACAACTGCAGTGTAATTAATAAACACACAAATTTGAAACATAACACAAAAACACAACAATTAATTTGTCCTAATTCTTAATTAATAATACTATTTAAATTATTAAAATCATTATAATAGAGTACTCAAACAATTTCAAAATTTCTGACTTCAAAAACTTAAAAGAATCAAAGAAAAAACTGAATTAAATTTTAAAATCAAACAAGTTTCAAATTAAAATCTTGGAGCTGAAATATTTCATTAATTTTGAGATTGTACTACAGTTTAATAGGCTTTAACGATACTTATTGTGTGACGAAACTATAAATAACTCTACAACCAATGCTTTCAAATTTTAAAACTTTTCGGATAGTAAATAGTATAACACTTAAAACCCTGCCTGGACGAAATGACAAATAACGCGTTCAGCCCTAACATCACCGTATCAGGGAACAAGGGTCGATCCCGATCATATGTTTGATTACATTTCGCCGGGTAATTTGTGAGAGAAATAATCCATTTTCTGTCGGCGAATCGTCAACACCTTCTCCGTCTCGGGGGAAATCATCGGGCATTATTTTGGCAGGGTGAAAGTCTCAATAAGGCGCTACCCTTTAGCTTTACCTTTTCACGTAGGATACGAAGGGCTCAGATTTGAAAGTATATTGGACATTATCTCCTCTACTGTGCACGTTGTCCGTATTCCTGTTCGTGTTCACGTACGTACAGTAATTTTTATGGCCGGACTTTTTAATTTAATGTTGGTCAGTTAACGAGCTAAACGTAAATTTACATGGTGGTATGCTGCAGTACGATAAAGCAAGAAGAGAGAGCCTGTTTTGAAGTAATAATGTCATAATCAAAAATTTGGGTGGACGTGGTTACACCAGGACCGACCTATCCGACGAAACTCCACCGACTAATAGCAGAAACCGACCAAATAATTTTGTTTTATTCGGCAGAATGTGCAGATTTCTCAACGTTGTATCATATAATTATTTGTTATGATTCTGGTGCTATTGAATTTTGTTAAAGATTGTTCCCATAGTTTGGAGAATAACAAGTGAGGCTACCTCCATAAACCACATTCTGAAAAATGTATTTACTTGTTTACAATAAAACATGAAGGGTTTTCACAAAGCATATTTAGCTGCTGTATTTTAATTTCATCCACCTCACCGCAAAAAAATTTGAGATCTCTGTAGGATAAATATGTTTAAAAAAATTAAATATTTGACCAATTCAATTGGTACAATAATCCAAGAAAACATCTAAAATTCTTCGTAACCGTAGACGTAATCGCAGGAAATGAATTGCTTCCTGTCCGTTCAGGGCTTACAAGGCAGCACGCGGTTTATGACCAGGTGGTGCACTGCCTTTCCTAAACAACTCAACTTCCGGGCAACTCTGATAATTTATTTGTTTTAGAGAATTAGTTCAGAAACATTGGCAAATTACTGAATAAAAAAAAACACATTTTGGCAAAAGCAATTCTAAACTTTAAAAAATGGCGGAGGTTATCAATTACACCTGTACGTATTTTTTACAGACTGAAACCGACATTAACGTACCTAAATAAGCGATATATGAATCAAAGAAATCACATCAAAATTTGTCCAGTCGTTCTTAAGTTAAGTCTGAATCGACATAAATTAGCCAAAAGGTGACTTTTTATTTATGTGGTTTTAGTATTCCTCTTTTAAATCTGCTGCGTGCTGTAGTTTAAATATATCTATGGTGATTCTGTCAATCTATGATAATTGAGCAGATGAGGGTGACCATATAAATTTGGATTTTTTTATTCTGAAAGTATTTTTTTAGTATTCATAACATAAGACAATCACCAAGAAAGCAATTATTTTAACTTTATATGAAAAAACATATGTTTCATTATTGTTATTGTGTTACATTAATTTTTCTTTATTTTTCATTCTTCTTTCAAGTTCTGTGTCAGTAATTTTTGTGAAAGCACTCTCTCTAATAAAACTTTTAACCATTTTATTTCATATCTATTTATACCTTTTTTTATTACTATAATTTATTTATTACTTATTGAATCAGATGGAAGACTTTAAATTTTATTAGGATGGAACGTCAGAATTCAAATCGAGAGATAATCTACACTACCTAACTACACCTAACGGTGTTCAGGTATTTGAATTAAAACAAAGATACAGTCCACTAAACTAATTATAAAGGAAACAATACTTATTCAACTGAGTTTAAAAGTGCAATGATTTCCGCGGTAGACAATCTTTGTACACACTACGGGAGAACGAGAGCACCCGAAATGCAGGTTAAGTTCAGCCATTTTCACTATGTTTGTACTACAGAAAAGAAGCACCGAGACAAACAAAATAAAATGCATCATAGAATAGGTAGGTAAACAATGTTTATTTGTCTTTATAAAAGGGTAATAATAACAATAGAGCAATGAAACCAATTTAATGGAATCTAACAAAAGAAGAAACACTTATATTAAAAACGTTGTCAAATCTTTGAAATCTAAAAACAAACCTGAACTAAACTACTTTAAACTTTAGAATCACAATATGTTTTCAGTTCGTAAACATATAAAAGTTGGCAGCACGTCTCAATTTCCGAAAATCTGATATATCGGCTAAGTAAGACGGCTGAATGTTGCCAATATTGATTCGTCTATTCATCTTTAGTTTTGTTCTTGTGTACTTGTTTTATATTTTTAGTAATTGTTTTTTATAGAATTGTTACAAGTAAAGGAAAAGTTTTATTTTATTTTCATTGGTCACCCTACCCTGTATTGGTGCCAGTTAGTTTAGTTTTCGTTTTGTGGAAGAGGAAGGAAACGGAACGGAATGGTTTGTACAATTTTTAAATACGTCAATAAACTAATGCCTATTGCTCCAGCGTATTACAAATGGCGGTAGGTTTACCCATTCCGGGAAACAAATGAATAATTTAACTATAAACGACATATTAATGCTATACCACAAAGCCAACTCAAATTGAAGTTGATAACCATTAACTGTATATAGATCTGGTGATTAAAATGTAATTCATTTTAGTTCAAAATAATGTTAATGAATTTCTAAACTTATGAATTAATAATAATAGAACAGGGTTGTTGAGTCAGTATTATCTATTCATATACTATATTATATTGAGAAAAGTTTATATTTTGTAGTGTATAAATATTTTTTTAAACACCTGTCTGATTTTGATAAAACATTGACTGGTGCGATAAGGATTAACTTCCGGGTAATATGGAATATGTTTCATTGAGTATTTTTTGTGGGACACCTGAGCCATGATTGAAAAGTAAAAACATTTTGTGCCATAAGTTGGCAAAATTGTGAAAGATTTTTTTAAATAGTCAGAGATAAATACTGGACGTGAGAAAATTACAAAAAATAAGCGAAAAACAGAGATAGACAGTGAAAGATGTTAAAAGGCAGAAACAGAAGAAGAAGAAGAAGAAGAGGTTATTTAGAGAGAGAGAGGCAGAAAGAGAATGGTGAAAGGGATTATGTTTTTAGAGAACGAGATTAGGACTTTTTCTCTAACTCGGAGTGAGGGAAAGTATGAAGGATGAAGTATGAAGTATGAAAGTAGTAAAGGAGTAGAGAGGTTACAGTTGGTAAGAGAAAAATAAAGACAGAGGAACGAGAGGAGACGATAAAGGTGTACTGATTATAAACTATTTTTAGTTTTAGGTTAGATTAGAGTTGACATTTTCACCTTATAACAGATGTCTAACTGGAACCAGAAATGTGTGGCACATTTGATTTAAAGCAACCGTTAAGTTAATCACGTTGAACAACTACTCTGCAGAAACTATACGACTCCCTTCCCTTCTCACCTTAACGTCTATGCAACACGTCTCAGTTGAAGAAAAAGATTACGTGTCTTTTAATGAACGAGAACATCTTTTCACGTAGAACTTTTTAGAACGGACATGTGTTTTCCAGGTACGATCCTTTTTCTTTGATATATCATATTAACATATGATTAACATATTAACATATTAGACATATTATTATATTAACATATTAGACGAGAGCGGAAAAAAGATACTACCGTAGCAATTTGGTTATGTTTGAGTTAGTAAAAGAAAACGTCACTCTTGACATGTAGAGTAGGGAAATTCAATGTATTTACCTTATATAAAATAGGCCTAAATTGTTGGGAGCTATTTAGTTTTACTTATTCAGAGCGTTGCCAAAAATCCATAACAATTACGTTACGTCCAATCATCGTCAAACTTTTTAGAACATAACTGCCTACAGAACATTCGCGTCATCGAGAATGAAAAGTTAATAAATTGTATATTTACTGAGACTTCTTATACGAGTGACATCAAAAATAATATAATGTATCTGTGAAATTCTAAATAGTCTTACTTTATATGTTTAAAACTATTACATAGCTAATAAAGGGGAATTTTTAATCTAGGCGTTCTTTAAATAAACAATAAAGGTTTTAATATAATAATACTGATATTTTTATTAGTTTAAAAGTGTTTATTATACCAGCTACTTATACGGAACTAAATCATAAATACCGTGTCAAATTTTGAAAACAAATAAATAGATATCTTGAAACTAAGCACTATAGAACTTTTTGACTAAAAAAAGCTCGAATTATTTTATAAATACATTCTACAATATATTATTTGAAAGTTGACACCATCTGCATGTGAAATTTTAGGAGGGTTTGGGGGGTCAAATTTACTAAATCATGATTTCTCTAAAACTACTGAACGGATTGAAATGAAATTTTTTACGTAGCTTCCTCTAGGGCCGTAGGTGCTGGCTAAGGAAGAGTTTAAACAAGTCGAAATCTTAAGGGGATTTAGGGAGTCAAAGTTACTAAATCACGATTTCTACAAAACTACCAAACGGATTGGAATGAAATTTGGTATGTAGCTTCCTCTAGGGCCAGGTTGAAGTGTTGTTCAATTATGTACACATTGAGCATCGAGAACATAATAGCTTCTTCAAAGCTGTAAATCGCCAAATATTTGAAGAAAAATATCTTATCAACATCGTGCTTTTTGCATTCGTTTTAGAATGCCAAAAACTATACAGTTAGTAATCTGATGCAACTTTAACTATTGTCTTGTATTTACGTTTTCGCATAGCGACAAAAATAGTTTTGGTAAACTTCTGGTCAATTTTGAAATAATTTCTTAGTTCGCACCTACTTAATATCCTTTTGTTGAAATTTGCATATTAAGGACCCTTGACAAGACAGACAAAATCACACTTCTTCGGTATATTACTGTTTATGTATTGGAAAAGTTATCAAAAAGTTTTTATTTTTAAATTCCGTTGTGGTAACAGAATCAATGTAATTTTTCCTTGTCCTTGTGTGAAAGTCTTTTAGTTTCTTTTTTCTCATCTTCTGCAATACAGTTTTTTTTTTTTTTTTTTTTTTTTTGTAGACGTGCTATTCAAATGAAGTGCATGGTTAAAATACATTATTGTCTTAAGGGTACAAGGAAATTAAATGAGGAAAAGAAAGACTCATATATAATTTGAACTGGTAAGTAAAATTACTTGTAAACTGTGAAATCACTGCCGTTGCGTTATATTTGACTTTAAAGGTCACAGCGTAAAGTTTTCTGAGTGCGAAATACTGATACTCACAAATATATCCTAATATCAATACAAAAATTAGGAAAGTGAAAAATGTATTTGGCCTATGTAAAATATTTACAATACAAGAGTATGGTCTCAGGTTCTTGGAGAAAAAACTGACATTAATATTTACAAATAATTGTCCGTTAAGGCATATTAAACGTTAAAAAAAATCAGTATTTGTTAATTCTGAATATTTCCTTTTTAAAATAAACACGTAAGTTGGTTTAAGCTGTTCAGTAATATAGCAATAACAAGCTGTTCAAATTAACTTTTCTATTAACAGCTGGTTTAATTATTTTATTTTGTATTTCTATTTATTTGTATTTTAGATTTTTATTGAAGAGTATAAGCCTAATACTAGCTGGTTATTGTTTAACCTTTAATATACATTTTTAACTTCTGTTATAATATAAAGTCAATAATTTTATTTGTAAATGTAATATTATTTACTAATTTAACTTTGCTTATGATTAATCTAAACCTTTATTAAGAATAAATTATAAAAAATGTGTGAGAACAAGCTAGACTGGCGAATCACGAAGTGGCGCCCCTTGAGTAGTTGACCTTAAATATAATATTTGACTTTGATATCAATTAGAAGTATTTGAAAAATCAATTACACCAAACTTTAGTCTCAGAATGATATTAATTTTTGCCTACTAAGAAAGGTGACACGATTACCTAACTTGATAACTCTAGATAATGTGAAACTGTTAAAATAATTGCTTCCTACCCTGTAGTTAATATGCATTGTTAATTATTAATATCTAGTTTATATAATTACAACAATTAGCAATTACTGTACTATACAATGTATCTATTCGGATTAATGCCGGTAATTATTAATTAACAAAATCACTCGTACAGCTAAGACAAATTATCCGCTATTAGTTTATATATTAGTACAACGAGATGGCAAATTACTACACACGTGTGATGTGAGGAAGGAAATCATATTTACCGAAGGAGGAAATAAGTTGGTAATTCAAGTTTGAGCATTTGCATTTAAAAATTATCCTTATTTGAAAAACAACTACTGTTTGAACGAAATTCACTTTTTATTATTATTACTTTCTCCACCCTATAAGTAGTATATGGAGAAAGTATTGTTTTCGTAAAAATGTTGGAATTTGAATTTTCAGTTGTAACACTGACGTCCATGTCACAGAGAAAACAATAAAATAAGAAATAAGTCAGCTGTTTCCTATAGTGACTAAAGACACAGAGATTTGGTCTAAATAAATAAATGACGCAATACATAAATAATATTAACCATTTAAAATTTTTATATATACATTTCTAAATGACGCAAAGTAGTTACAGTAGAATCATTTTTTTTTATATAAACAAATAATAAAACATAAAAGCAGACTGTAAAAGTAGGTAATATAAAAGCAGACTTAAAAAAAAAAAAAAAACATATTAATATATGAGCGTGTGTAAAAGGTGAAAATTGTACAGAAACTTTGTTTCAACGAGTGGTGCGTTATAAGCGAACAATATAAAGCGGTATTTGAAATTATAAACAGTTCGATAAATAAATAAAAAAGAATATAATAACAGGGCATAGCACAATTTAATATGTATCGAGAACTTAATATGATAGTATATACAGTGATCATGGAAGCAATTGGAAGAGAGAGAGGGGATCAATCTGTGTATGTGAAAGAACACAGATATCAAAAGATACGGAACGCAACAGAACGTACTAATAGCGGTGGAACGAGACAGAACGTACTGGTAGCATTGGAACGAAACAGAACGTAGAGAAGCAAGCAGGGACTTCTATCAAGATGGCGATATAGTTCATGTATGTTGCATGAAGCCGGCGAGTGTTACTACAAGAAAAATGTAGTTTTCGTTGTAAAATAGTGACAGATTTGGTCTCAATGTGAAGTAGATGTACTTTAGAGGTGGAGTGATTGAAGAAATTAGAACTGATCATGTAAATTGGCTGTTTCTCGACTGATAACTTTTCGATGTGCCTTGGCGGGACTAGCGTGGGGTAGGCTTCAGAAGTGAATTGTATTTACGACAAAAATCCTAGGTAAAGAACAGTGCAACGAATCTAATAAGTGAAACTGTAAGTAAAAATGGCCATAGGATATATTTTTAGTCTGCAAACATAAAATTTCTCATTTAATAAAAACTAACTTCTTTTAATTTCTATTGCGTCATCACTTAAGATATGGATCACAAAACTTTGTATAATTGTAAATAATTTTTTGACTTGTTTATATATATTTGTATCATTATGTTTATGTTTCTTAATTGCTGTAAATATTCACTTTTAATCATGTTTGAGTAAATAATAGTTGTCTTGCTGCAATGCCTTGAATTTCTTTATATAGCCACGAATGTCCATTTAGCCATTACTTTAATAGCCAGGTATTCACCCCTAAGAAAATAGAATTAATTAACAAATATTTTTCAGTGATTAGTAATTACAAGTATATATATGCAAACAGAGCATAAGTGAGGTTATATGTGGATTATCGCAAATATTATGATTGTTATTTTTTTTATTAAGATTATGGGAGTCAAGTGAAGGTGATTTTTAAGGTTTTAAGAGTAAGGTGAGTTGAAGTAAGGTGAAAAATATAATATTGTTCTACGTTGAAGTTGGGAGAAAGATGTTATGGAGAGTTAAGGTGGGCGATGATTTATTATTGAAGTAAGGCAATAGGCCTAGGAGGTACATAAGTGATTTTAAGTATTACATGAGCGACGATTTTTGTTTTTAAGGTGAATAGGTAAAGGAGGTGATGAAGAGATATTAATAATTATTAGATAATCCACATATAGCGTTTTTATTTTGATTTAAAACATATTTTTTTTATTTTTGAATTTTTCACCGAACCCCATTTTTTTTTAACACAGTACAACTTTCTCATTATTTTTATTATTATTTTTGTAACGCTTAACGTTACACAGTTGAATTATCTGTTTTGGTGCTCCCAGAACCCCAAAAAATTGTTTAGTGCAATTATCTTTGTTGGTGCTCCCTGAACCCAAAAATATTTTTAGTGGAATTTTTTGTTTTGGTGCTCCCTGAACCCAAAAAAGTGTTTTTAGAGTGGTGTCTGTCTGTCAGTCTGTCTGTATGTATACATGACCAGAGAGGTCACTATTGGTCCGATTTTCATGAAATTTGGTATGTAGGTACTAAACCCTAATATCCCCAGGCGTTTTTTCCCAATTTTTGGAATTTTAAATTTTTAAGGGAATTTACCCCTAAAAACCCATAAAAAACGACAAAAATGCAAATTTCTCAAAAACGGCTCTAACGATTTTGATCAAATTTTCAGTATTTATAGTGCTTAAGATGCCAAACAAAATGACACCACCCGCTTTAATCAAAACTTCGGCGTTTTATAATTATGGGGAAATGTTTAAAAATAAACAAGTTTGTGTTGTCAATCTAGCATCGCGGCAGCGGCCGCACAGGGTAGCACCACGGTAGCGAGCAATTCCAAGGTCGCGCGATCGAATCCCGCCTGGGACAATAATTTTTTTATACGATTGACGTAGGTAGAATATTATTTTTTTGTTTTGTTCTAAAAAATAGTAAAAAATAAAATGATTAAAAACAATATTATTTTGATTACAGTAAGTTGGGAGAAAGTTTGTGTCAGTTAACTGATACCGTTTATTTTATATTATTTTTATATTATGTTTTAACTTGCTTAGTATTATATTTTCTGATTTTATATCAAGAAGTTTAAAAAAATATACTTACATGCACTTATCATAATTATTCTTATACATCATGTTGAAAAATCACGAACTGGCAATATTAGAGTATTCAACAGATCTTAAATGAAATCGCATGTAAACTATACGGCTACGTCTTCTGTTCGCCATACTAACCACTCTCCGCGGCATTCACGCAGAAGCAAATGCAAACAGATTATGGTAAACGTTGATATTTTTACAGAAATTACGATTGGCATAGGCATTTGGATCGTGGTAGGGGGGTAGCTGTGACCTGAATCCTGACGCATGCGCAATAGAACCAGAGCCACTCGGATCGGGGTAGAGGGGGTAGCGGTGACCTGAATCCTGACGCATGCGCAATAGGGCCAGAGCCACTCGGATCGGGGTATATTAATGGGGGAGGGGGTTGAACATGGGTCCTGACATAAGCGCAGTAGGGCGTGAGTTTTTGCGTGAATGATAAATTAATTGTTAGGATAGAGAAATAATTCATATGTATATAAACGAAAGCATGATTTCGATATTACACTAAAAACTGTAATGTAAAATGTATAGCTTTAGTGTTTCTATTTATATCCCTATTTTTACTTACACTTTCCAAATTTGTTAGCGTTTTTTTACAATAGTATAGACCTAACCATAGAATCTAAGATAAGAGCATATTTTCCACTCACTGTTTTGTATTAAATATATATAGATATGAAGATTATGGCTTAAAGTCAACGGAAAACTCTTTTACTGAAATTTACTAAAAGTTGTAAAACCATTACATAGTTTTAAATTACATCAGTTCATTTGAAATAGACGATCAATACATACCTCAGTTAATTGAAAATATCAGTGTTAGTCCAATAATCAGATGTCTACTCTTATTAGCCAATTTTTTGAAGAAAATAAGAGCTATTATTACACTCGACCCAACTTGAAAACGGTTCGTCGGAGGAGGGTAAAAATTTTGTATCCGTTTCAGACCATTTGGAGACGATCCCAAAATTCATTAAGTTATATATATATATATATATGTTTTATTCCCGGATTAAAAGTAGTAGTAAATATGCTTAAAAATTGCAGATTTTTTGGGTGAAAGGGTCCTAGCAGGATTCTTCAGATACACTTTTTTGTTTTTCGATCCGTTTCAAATTGGCTTAGTTATACCGATTAATCGTTTTTGGGTAGGGATTTAAGGGTATATAAGTATATGGGTTTTTCCCACCTCGCTAAAATGGTAGCAAATTTGCTTAAAAATAGCTAAACTTTTACTGGTCCTTTAAAGGGTCCTTGTAGGATTTCCCAGACACTGATTTTTTTTAGTTTTCGATTTGACACAAAATGGCGGCCTATTTGATTCACACCAAAATGGCAAAGTTAGAGCGAGGAAATTGCATTATTTCTCCAACTCATAAGCCCGATTACAATTTTTGGGTTATATCATTCGAAATTATATAGGTAATTAAAATTTCTACAATCCTATGCAAAGGTATTTCAGGTACAGTAACCGGAACAAGGGACAAAATTGATATGAAGCTCTTGATAAATGATGTTTAAATTATAAATATTACAATTTAAAATTACAAAAATTATAAAATTACAAAATATTTTGTTGGTAAATTAAAAATAATGTAAATTTTGTGCGCTTCATAAAAGTAAATCTTTAAAAACTTCATCCGTGTTTACTTTGTCTGGCCCTTAAGCTAAAACAATGAAATGACAATAGTATTGGCCAGGCGAAGCGCGGAAAAGTGACCTAGTAGAAAAGTTTAGTATTATGAGTTAAAATATTTAAACACCTTTCTTTTGATTATACATTATTTATTTGATTTGGTTCACCGCTTTGAGCTGGTGAACAGTGGTTAATTTGTCGATGTTCTCTGCAGCTACGAACATTAATCGGCCAGCAACTGTTGCAACTGAAGTAAACCTGAACTTACAATAAACGAATAGTTTTTATCAAATCATGATAATAAATAAAGTAATATTTTGTGTATTTTTTTAGTTATAAATTAAAATTTGTTTAACGACATGGATCACATTCCTCACTCATTCAAAAGACAGTTTAAAAATATTTAGTCTTTCAAGGAAATTAAATGGGACGATTAGAAGTAACTGTTGGTTTAAAAATGTAATATCAAACATCTCATTATTTTAAAAATCATTATTTTTCAAATAAAATAAAATAAATATTTAAACAATATTTGCTCAGTTAAGGCTCTTCTATAACTTGAATAAAACTCCGGAGTGTACATATGATTTCAATACAAGAGGTCTGACTGAAGCAGCAAAATGGTTGAAACATGCATTCGTAATAACGTGTTTCGGATTCTATTTATAAATTAATAATCTGGGAAACTACTTTAAGTTTTAAAGAAGGCTTTATATTTTTTACGTGTTGGCTTAAAATATGGAAATTATTGCTTAAAACTCCCAAAAAATGCGTTAAAAATAATCGATTTTTACTCAGTTAAACTGTTGATTAAAAGGAGTTGTCGTCGATTTCATTCAATTATGAGATATAAGCAAAAGCACAAAGCCTTTAAGAACAATTTAAGATGTTTCACAACTTTTTAGGTTGAAAAACGGCGTCCGAAACACGTTAGCACGAAGTGCACAGTTTTGCTGTTTTACGCAAGGTATAGAAGACCTTTAAGGAATATTTCAAACTGAGCATGGTGAAAAAACAACCAACTATGCACGATTGTTAGCGAATACCAGTTATATAATGTTTGGTGCAATGTTTGGTTTAGCATTTTATTTTTGACGCTCACCTTACTTCAGAATAATAAAGCTGTATAATAATTACATAATTAAAATGTGTTTTACTTAACTATTTCAGGTTATTTTTTAAAACCATTGTTTAACTAATAGCCATTGTGTTTTAACACCATTATTACCAAACAGCTGTTCTCTCTTCAACCCATTAAACTTACACTCATACATAAATAAAAGACAATAATGTTCAAATCAAGGTATAACCGTTTTATGACTACCACGAATGTATTTATAATATATTACATAATCCATTATAATTTTATAAATTAATTTGTCAAAGTAGTTGAATTATCTATTGTGTTTTGTTCAACTTTGATTCTGCTACAAATTGGATAAGAACGCATGGATCAAGTACACTTTAAGAAGGTCAGTGACTATTTTCTAAGATTAATCTTGACTTTTAGATCTTTGTATGTTATGTTAACCTCTATTGACGCAAATAGGATATCTGAGAATAAATGGATCAAGTACTTTTTATTACACTGATTTTATTACACAGAGGGGTAGTGTTAAAACCCTCTGATGATGATCATGTCATCGAAATGTACATAAGGGTAACGTATTAAACATAACTTACAATTTAGTTGTTTTGTTATTGTTTTTGTTCCTTGTTTTGTGGTTGGGGGTTTTTATTCAAATCAGTGTGATTTTGTCGCCACAGTGCTCTTTTATTTGTTTACTTTTTATTATTTTATAATAATGTTTGCTTGTATTAACCTTGCCAAAATAAGTGACAAACCATCTAGCATTTGATTATGTTTGATCTAATTAAATACAACGTATTGACGTAATACCAAGAAAGTCAATTTATTTATCGCTAGGCCTACATTGGAAGGTATTTCGTTTTACTTATGCAGAGCTTTTCAAGAAATCGATAACGAAATTTCCCTCCTATACGCTTGTCTTCTCACGCGAAGGAAAGTGAACCACAGTGACAAATTCAACTTTATGTGACCAGTTGATTCCGTCCCGCAGTTTGTAAAGTGGTGAAACATTGATAGACCTCTGGGAAGGGGAGAGCAGAGATCGATGCCTCGGTCACGAAGGTTTGCATTAAATGTGTATTGGTTTGTCGACGTACTGGAAACAATCTGAGAGATACTTTTGGAAACCGATACATCGTTTCACTATGTACAGTTGTATATCATTGTGGATATAATACAATTAAATTAATTTGTGTTAAATTTCTCAGGACGGTGTATTACAGGCTTACCAATCAAGGGGGAGCAAACTAGCTGCATCTATTAAGAGGGGTTGACTTCCCTCTGGACTTGAAAAAATAACACTAGATCACAAAATCTCACAAATGCGTTTACTAGCTCAAACGCTTTGGATCGATAATGCCGATAAGAGAGACGATCTACAATAATCAAACTACATCTGCATAATTGTGAGTTAGTAAACGTTCCTATTGGTTGTGATATTTTGAGTTCCAGTTATATTTCATCAAATGTTGTCTCCTGACCGAGTCAAGCTCATAGTTATGTATTACTATTATATACACATTACTATTTACACTACTTACAACAGCAAAGTGAAACATGTACATACACGTCAAGAACTAACATCTCTTACAATTTCACGTTCACTTCAAGGTGAACCAAGCAAATAAAACATTAAAATACATGTCACTTTATTACTTTCTCACTATACTAGAGTATAGACAAAGTATAGTGATCGCAAAAAAAGTTGATTTTGAGATTTTTGTGGAAATATCCGTTTTGGGACCCCTGAGTCCAAAAAAGTGTTTTTTACAAAATGTCTGTCTGTATGTATGTCTGTATGTATACAAAGCTAGAGCGAAAACTATTCGATCGATTTTAAACAAATTTCCACCTGACATGTCAAGTAGGCCTGCACGTAAAACGGTTTTGAAAATTTTTGAAAAACACTCCACTTTTTGGCAAAAAAACCCGCAAAAAATCAGTTATTATTTTTTTATAAAAAAAAAAACAGCCCTAACGATTTTGATAAAATTTGGATTTTGATGAAAAACACATCACTGTAAAAGGCGTTATTAATACAGTTAATCGTGGGAAAAGGAGTTCTAGAACCGAAATTGCAGTAAAATTGATCAGCACCGATAAGAGATCACTTATTTGTTACTTTCTCCACCCTATACGTAGTATGTGGAGAAAGTATTATTTTCGTAAAAATGTTCGAATTTGAATTTTCAGTTGAATTATCTGTTTTGGTGCTCCCAGAACCCCAAAAAATTGTGTAGTTCAATTATCTGTGTTGGTGCTCCCTGAACCCAAAAATATTTTTAGTGGAATTTTTTGTTTTGGTGCTCCCAGAACGGAAAAAAGTGTTTTTGGAGTGGTGTCTGTCTGTCAGTCCTGTATGTATACACGACCAGAGAGGACACTATTGGTCCGATTTTCATGAAATTTGGTATGTAGGTACTAAACCCTAATATCTCCAGGCGTTTTTTTAATTTTTTTTGAATTTTTAATTTTTAAGGGTAATTTACCCCTAAAAACCCATAAAAAACGACAAAAATGCAAATTTCTCAAAAACGGCTCTAACGATTTTGAACAAATTTTCAGTATTTATAGTGCTTAAGATGCCAAACAAAATGACACCACCCGCTTTTATCAAAACTTCGGCGTTTTATAATTATGGGGAAATGTTTAAAAATAAACAAGTTTGTGTTGTCAATCTAGCACCACGGAAGCGAGCACGGCCAGTAATTCAAAGGTCGCGCGATCGAATCCCGCCTGGGACAATAATTTTTTTATACGATTGACGTAGGTAGAATATTATTTTTTTGTTTTGTTCTAAAAAGTAGTAAATAAAATGATTAAAAACAATATTATTTTGACTAAAGTAAGTTGGGAGAAAGTTTGTGTCAGTTAACTGATACCGTTTATTTTTAAAAGTGTTCGGTTTTTTCAAGCAAGAGTGATACATTTTACACTAAGGTAAAATTATACGATATTGATTTTCATGAAACAAATTAATTACACTATTGTGTTAAATATAGTACGACTACGTCAATGAATAAGAAACATAATTCATCTTCATTCGGAGGCTTGATTTCGTACTAAACTCAATTAAGTTCATATAAATGACAACATTAATAAGTATTGCACAGATTACAGGAACTCACTGTACTAAAGTGCACGATAAAATCCGTTTTTGGAATCAAAAGGTCTACGTATTTCAAAGACAGGCACAGCTTAAAACTTATAAAGTTAACAGTTAGTTAGTTAAGGAATTTATTTTCAATTTAAAATAAATATGTGGTCTTTAATCTAAAAGCGTCAGCTTTAACGTAGCTACCTTATTTCCGAGCTCCAGGGTTTATTAATAAAAAAGTTGAAGGCTCTACCTTACTTAACCAGCGACCTAGGTACTAGGTAGCACGTTTTGATTTGCTTTTACTTCGGTTCGCATTAAAATGCCAAAGTATTGAAATCTTGCGAAAATTCTAAACAATTTACCCCCACTTTGTATAACTTTTTCGACGTTTTTAAGTTCTCTGAACACGATAAAGCAATAAAAAAAATGTGTGCCCTTGTGTCTGTCTGTGTGTCTGTCTGTGGACTCGATATATTCACTCACATACGTTGTAGAAACCTTCTGGTGGTGCAAAAATCTTCGTAATTTTATTGCGGAGAGTTGAAAAGCTTTTGAGCTTTCTAGCGTGACAGCAGCGTGACGTGCGCGACAAAAACATGTTTGAGTATTTAAAAAAAAAAACACTTTCTGAAGTCTCGAAAAAGTGTTCCATCTTTTCATCTTGTTTCAAAGTTGTATTTTCCACTTCCTCTTTATTGTAGTCATATAAGATGCACCATTTCATTATTGATTAAAAGAAAGTCCAACTTTAAAATGAAACCATAATTTATTTATTAAAAGAGTCGATTCGAAGGTAGTTTATACAATGTAACTCTGTACAACAATATTTTTCTCTGATAATATTACGTTTCACTTTTGTAATTTAATGATTTATCGGAAACCCAGAGAAGAGGTAAATTTAAATTATATTTGCAATCAATATTTTATAATTTTTTTTAAATTAATTGATGTTCTATACTTCAGTTAAGCCATTCCATTGACACTAGTAATAGCGTGGTTAATATACAATGTGCCTTTCATTTCATCCAAACCACAATCCTTTGTACCCGCATTTCCAACCACAAACAAACCTACACTTTGATACTTTGTTTGGTCCTTCCTTTCTAATTCTATCTTTCTCTTTGTGTTTCCCCCATATTATCCTCTCTCTATGTACTCTATTTCTTTTCTTATTTTTTGAATTCATTTTAATAAAATGTCACGCAACGCACTTTACAATCAACTGTGTGTAGGCCCTCATCTAGTTGAGCGATACATAATGTGTAATAACTTTTGCGTATGGTTTTGCTGGGATAAAATAAGCATACTCATTGCGAGATTTTTCAAAACAACATTTACTTTCAAAAATTAAACTTAATATAATTTTTGAGTTTGTTTATATTTGAACAGTTTGGTTGTTATACCAAATCTTAACCAGCTATTATGTGTTCAACAATACGGAATCTCTGTATTAATGTAGAAACTGCCTTAAAATGTTCGTTATTATGTGTAGCATGTTCATATGAAGCATGTGGTGTATGTTGAGGTCTTGAGACCTTTTGGTTTCATTGTTGAGATTGAATTCTAGGTAGCAAAAACTGTAAAGTTCAAAACATCTCAATAAGTCAAAATTACAATCATTCAAGGGAACAGAGCAGTATTTGTTAATTTAAGTTTAATAAGATGAAAACTTATAACTCGAGCCACGAAACTTAAAATATATAAGACTTTAATCAGGCCCGTCTGCATGCGAGAAGCTTTGAAGATCTTAGAAAGAAAGATATAGTTAGAAGGATGTTTGGCCTTAAATGCGATCAAAGAGAACGGAGAATCTTGTGGAATGATGAAATTCTCAATTCTCAATTTCCAAGCTAAGAATTCGTTGGCTTGGGCATGTGCAGAGGATGAAAATGGGGAGGTTGACCAAGCAGTTGACTATTAGAAGTATGACCCATGTGAGAAGGAGAGGACGACCAAGGGGAGGATGTATGCATGAGGAGGAGAATGATCTGCAAATTTGGAAGTGACGAATTGGATGGGAATCTCTAGTGAGAGATGCGTTGGAAGGAAAAGTCCACACAGGCCTGTAGCGCTACGGATGTAAGTATACTATTAATACATTATAGTTAAAATTCTATATTTTGGATCATTAAGCCCTTCACATAAAATTTGAACTGGCGAATAAAATGACGTGAAAGCTGTGCACTTAGTTGTTATGCTCCAAGTTTGAGAGAAATACTGAAATTTACAAATAATTTCAAGGAAAATTATTGATGATAGTAAATATAACCTGTATGTCCTTCAGCTTTTAAAGCGTTTCAGTTTTGGTATAATAATCAACAATAGCACAACAACTAGCATGTAGGCTACATTTCCATAAACTTTTGATTTCATTCTTTCAAATTATTTGTATCTAATTTTTAGGTTAGGTTTTCGTTTTAGTAACTCCTTTGTTAAGGGTCTGCTCCACTAACGAGAGTTCAACCGGAAACGCTAGCGCTTCTCTCTATAACCGTATCTAAGCAGTGCAATTTATTGCCTCATTTGCCTCATTTCGAACCATTTTATAAATCCATCTTTTGTAATTGAGTTCTGAAGAAAAACTGAATATTCTCTATAAAATTGCTTTTCACTTTTAATTATACATTTTGTATTGTGTAAAAAAAAAAGTTCAAACTTGGTACTCCAAAAATGTCAATTACGTGACAAATGAAAAAAAATATTTCATGTAAAACGCAAAACGGATGCGTATTGTGACTGTGCTTAAATTTTTTTTTTTGATAAAAATTAAACGAAATAAATGGTTTGAAATTTAACATTGCTCTTATGGGATAAAACCCAAGATGGCCGCTACTACAGCAGATCCTTAACATGTTAGTGTAATTCCTTCTATAGCTTAGATTCAATCATTTGATTTATAAATTGAATATCCTTTACTATTCTAATTTCGAGCTTGTGATTAACTTGTGAACACCTTTATAAAAAGAAGGTTGTCGTACAAAGCACGCATGGGTCTTCCCTAGTGTTTATTTATTTATCAATCCTCTATTCTGATACAACAGCTAATGTAACTCATAAACAACGTTTAACATGAAACTAAATGATTCATTTAAATCAGATTAACTATTGTTTACTTAAATATTTCAAACAAAGAACAACACTATTTTCAAAGTACAACTTATTTAACAAAATAAGTCTATTTAATAAATTTACCTCCCTACTTTGTGTACAGAAAAATAACAATAGCATGAGCGAAAATACTTGCAAAGTCCAAACTTATATCTTTGAAGTTAGGGCAAAAGGGCTTAAGTCAGAAATTGTTAATGAATGGTTACTGTACGAATAAAATATATATTATTTGTGATTTTAATGGTCACGCTGTCAAAATTCAATGGTAAAGAAGTCGAAATAAATATATAACATAAATATATAATATAAATATTTTATTAAAATTATGAAAAACATCCCAAGCCAGAGGCCAGGCAACTAGTCATATCCCAACAGCTTAAAAGCGAGCCAACCACCGTTTGCTTTACTTCCGCCCTCCTACCAACAAACCACAGATATGAAAAGCCTGGTCTAGCCGAGATCAGAACTCGTATTTTCTGATCAGGAAGACGCCACGATATCCCCTCGGCTATGGCTTGCCGAGAAAAAGTGAGAACAAAACAACAGTTTAGTTACTTGCTACCGTATTGCATATATCGTCCCTTCTCCTCTCGTTGTTTTAATACAATTCTGCAATGCAAGCTATGAGTTTGTCAAAACTTCGAGTGATTCTCACCTGTAGAGTTAACAATTTCTGACTTAAACCCTTTTGCCCTAACTTCAGAGATATAAAAAGGCGTACTTCTTAGATGCGTACACAAATAAAAAAGTTAACAGAATCTACTTAAATGTCTTTTTTATATAATATATTGGTCTTAAAATATTGAACGCGTTTCCTTTACAAATAAGGAAAGAAGCAAAGATAACGAAGCAGACATTGATATAATAACAAAATACGTATAAACTAATTTGTTGTGTTTACTGCCGGGTTAAACGAACCAATTATTACACATAACTCAAATGTTATCCTTCATCCAATTGTTTTGAACGTTACACCATCCGATAAATAATTAAAAGTGCTACAAAAAAGGTCTCTTGACATTCTTTGTTCAAATGTAAGGATTTTAAACAGCCGCAATTTTAAAACGCATTATTGGATATAATCGTTTATTTTCCTTACATTCATTGTTAGATTAAACTACATGTCAAGTTTGAACTCAATCGGTCAAACCGTTCTCTAGATATTGATTATTTTGAAAAAAACACAGACAGACAGACGAAAAAGTAAGCACCCATGTTTATATTGTGAAATATGTTTGTCTCGATCATAGGAACACATCTACAAAAGGGAACTAGAGAGTTCGGGGACGTTCTTTATGTTATACTGAGCAATTATTTTTATTCAGATATAATTAATTTTTACTTAATTATGTATAAAGAGGCCTGCTATAAGGGCAGGAATAACCTCATTATTTTGTAAGTTTAATATTTAAGGTTGACAAATTATTCTGTTTTCATTTAAGTTTTGTTATTTTGTATTTACTGTAAATACTGGAAGTGGTGGTAAGAGTTATTTCTTAACAAATAAAATGTATTATGTGTAAACAATTCGGTAAAAATAAATATTATCATTATTATTATTAAGCTTAAGGTATGACTACTATCTAGTCTTTATCTATTATACACAAAACTCCTATCATTCATGCAAAAACTTTGTGTCGTGTAGTGACATAATTGAAGTTATTTGGTAATCATTATTTAGTAGGAGTTTCGCCATCATTTATATGTTAGAACAATAAAAAAAAACATTAAAAAACAACAATTCGTATTGAAGGACCTAAAACTACTAGATAATAAGGGCAGAAGTCCACTCAAGCTGCAGCAAACAGGAAGAGATCGCTACACAGACTGCTAAATTAATTTAAATATTAAGTTTTTGGCCGTACTGAAAAAAATAGATGGTCGAAAAAGCTTACCACAGTAAACAAAGGACGCACTTCAAGTTTTCGGGTATCTTTTTCAGTTTCACAGTAAATCCACTTTACCATATGAATTTATTTTACAGAAATAACATTCTGTAATCCTCTAGTATTATATCTTCCAGCAAATTAAACATTTTTAATCATATTTCAGAAGAGATACGAGCCGGCTTTGTGTGAACATCGAGAACAAATTGCCAAAAGAGCCGCCACTCTTTTATCTCAGCTTATATAATAGCCTTTATCTTGGGCGAGGGGGACAGGGGTGCGAGGGGGTGCTTCAGATAGGTCTGGCAATTTGTGAATGCCATTTCACATTTTCTCCCCATAAAAGCAACGTACGACGCCTCCGTTCAATATTTCACCCTCGTTTTCTTATAAATATTATTCGATATTGATAAACCGTCTGACGAGTAAACGATAATGATCGTTATCAAATTTAATTTACGTTTTACGCATTTCTGTAATTTTTTGTTTTCTTCGGAAATATTCCTCATTTCATTACTTATAAAGTATATCTGTAATAATTCTTTTGACAAGACTAATCTTCTTAAGTAACTTGAAAAACTAATAATTTAATAAGGTTTTCACATTTTTCTATAAAAAATATTCATACCAGTAAGACTCGTAAAAGATGACAGGCAGATTAATAAAATTAGATTCACATAAGAAAAACGGAATTAAAAATAATCCTATTCAGAAACAACAAACTTTATCTACGAATAACTAAAAATGGTGTTGGTATTTTAACTGGGTAATATGTACAATTATAAGGACAATTTAGTGTAATTACCTTTTTTGTAATAAAAAAATATTTAATTTAACGGGTCTACTAATGTTAAAATTTGTATTTTAAACTGTTATACAACTAATGTAGGCTATATAGGCGTCTCCAAACTACAGCCCATCAGTGTCATCAATCGACTGCTAACGACTTATTGTTGTTGTGATAAGTTGGTTAAAAAACACAGAATTATAATAATTGTGTTTTATTTACTTACTTAATGACAAATATAACACGCAGAAGATTCAACTTAAGCATAATAACTAACAAATAATTGATATGATTCCCACTCACAATATAAATATTATCTATACATATAAAAGCCAAATCCACTGACTCACTGATCACGATTTCTCAAAAACTACTGAACGGATTGGAACGAAATTTGATATGTAGCTTCCTCTAGGGCAGTAGGTGCTCGCAAAGAAAGGGTTTAAAAAAATTCGCCATTTTAGGGGAGGTTGGGGGGGGGGTCAAAGTTATTAAATAACGAGTTCTCTAAAACTATTGATCGGATTTAAATTAAATTTGGTATGTAGCTTCCTCTAGGGTCGTAGGTGCTCTCTAAGAAAGGTTTTCAAAAAATTCGAAATATTAGGGGTTGTTTGGGGGTGGGGGGGTCAAAGATTCTAAATAACGATTTCTCTAAAACTACTGAACGAATTGGAATGAAATTTGGTATGTAGCTTCCTCTAGGGCCGTAGGTGCTCGCTAAGAAAGGGTTTAAAAATTTCGACATTTTAGGGGAGGTTGGGGGGGGGGGGTCAAAGTTACTAAAAATCCCCATAAGAAATACATAGTGTGATATATTTATTGATATAATATAATTTTTGTTAATATACATTTAACTTTGATTTGTCTATCCGTGCAAAGCCGGATCGGGCCAGCTAATAACATATAAAATGATAATGAGATTTATGTAATTGTGATTTTATACTGACAATAGTTTAGTTGTGAAAAAACTTTACTTGTACCAATTATTAAAAGAGATTTAAGATGCTCATAGGTTAACTTTGATCTGTAACATTCGTTGTGTACTTCATTTTGGAAAATGTTTCTCACACAAGTAAGTAGTACCAAAAACAGAAAACAGCATTCGAGCAAATTTATACAAATTATAAAATTGTAACAGAGGAAGACATATAGTTATAATTATATAATTCCAACAAAGATAATTTTGATATTTGTTCTTAATTATATCACTGCACTGTAAATCAATAATTTCCATTTGAAGTTCCGGGGCTATGGTTTCAGTGTCAGTATCAAAAGGATTTTGAAAAATCCTAATTTCATTCGCAATGACATAAAATTCTGAGAAATGATGATCAAAATTTATTTTCAAAGCACTCAAAGCTTCGATTGCAAAATCGACGGGAAACTCAGTAGTGAGGCTGAATATTTCACATATTTGAAAATGTGTGGAACATTTTTTACGTAATTGTGATTGAAAAACAGTTTTATTTTCTGCCGGAACGATTTGATATTAGTGTATAAATCAGGGATAAGCTGCTTTTCTCTCGGAAATTTCAAATTCAGTTCGTTCGTATGTTTTGTCAAATCGACATCGAATGCTAACTTTCACAGCCATTCGCTATTTTGTAATTCCGAAAGAGGGCGATGCTTTTCTTTCAAAAAATTTCCACCACTGCTCGAAGTTAAAACAATCACTGTAAGACTTATTCCGCAACTAAGCCAGCGTACTGCAGTATGATATGGTAAGACATTTCCTCCAATGTATTCAATAAACTCGAGGAATCGTCGGCGATTCAGTTGATCTGATGAAATTAACATCTGATATGACCGGTTTTAGAACTTCAGAAATATCCAAACATTTCCCACACAAGGGTGGAAAGTTTGGAGACCCTTAGGCTATGTGATATGTTTTGAGGTTAGAAGTGGTTGAAAATGTACAGTCCTTTTTGTTGACTTCATTCTTCAGAAGAAACGACTTAGGGTTTAGAAAAAAACAAACTGTATATGACCGCACCTATGCCTCGGGCTTTTCAACGTGGTAAATTAACAGAGCCTACAACTAATTTGTAATTCGACCACGCAGCTGAACTGCTGACGTGAGTTGAGCAAATTTCCAAAATTAAGTTTATAGGCCTATGTTTTAGGGTTTCAACCAACAATTTGGGAAATAGGTCTATTCACGACGGTGCTGAATAGCTCGCACCGAATGGTTCGCATATTGTGAGTATCTTCAATACATAAACCATTGCGTGCTTCGCACGCCATTCCGCATATTGGGAGTATCTTCAATACGCAAAGCATTGCGTGCTTCGCACGCTAACCCCCCTGTGTATCTTCAACACACAATGCATTGCGTGCTACGCACGCCATTCCGCATATTGGAAGTTTCTTCAATACACAAAGCATTGCGTGCTTCGCACGCCAACCCACGTATTGGGAGTATCTTCAATACACAATGCATTGCGTGCTTCGCACGCCAACCGCACGGTAGAATCCACCACATGGCTTTGAACCGTTTACTTGTATGGTATTTTACGTTTTGATCGATTTTGGGGAAACCAAGCGAGTTATATAAGGTCTCGTAAAAAAAACAAAATGTGCAGAGTAACATCCTACATTTATATTTGTAGAAAAAACTCAAAAACAAATTCATTCTCGTAGGATGACGTGTTCTGGGGACCATGATTGGTGCTCATTTGCTACTCCCGACCTTGGGTCCTTAGCATAAGGGCCATTGAATTCGCTCATTTTTCCTATGGAAATTCACTAATAAGAAGTCCATATAGTTTCTGATGCTTCACTTATTTCATAAGAGTATAGGTGCATGGGTGTGTTGATAGATGTGTTCGTTTTATTTAATGGGAACGAATTTAAATAATAATCGAAGATTGCGCCAAAAGGTTTTGTTCAAAGTTGTAAGACTTATCTTTAAAATATATTTAAGCCTGGTTTTGTGTTAAATGTGTCCCGCTAATCAAATGTACCAGTGTGCATTGCTATTTTTATAACAACAACAAAACACTTTACCTACAATTTGTAACATAACCTTGAACCTTGAAACGTCGTTGTTAAAGTATTACAGTTGATGGACAACATCAGCTTTTATTTTAACGAACTTGCTGACCCGTACGGCGTTGCCCGTGGTGGTTCATATTTTCAGTCTTTTTAACGTAATTGTATTCTTTTTAAGTGTTCAGTCAGTGAGTGGTATATGGCTTTTATATATATAGATCTTAAATAATAAAAGCACTATTGTCATAATAATAAAAGATCTAAAATTATGATTTTAGTAACTTTGATCCCACCAAACCCCTCCTAAAATTTCGAAATTTTTTATACCCTTTCTTAGTGAGCACGTATGGCCCTAGAGGAAGCTACATACCAAATTTCATTCCAATCTGTTCGGTAGTTTTGAAGAAGTCATGTTTTAATAACTTTGATCCCCCCAAACCCCCCCTAAATTTCGATTTTTTTTCAAACCCTTTCTAATGAGCACCTATGGCCCTAGACGAATCTACATACCAAATTTAATTCCAATCCGTTCGGTAGTTTTTGAGAAATCGTGATGAGTGAGTCAGTGAGTCAGTGGGTTTTGGCTTTTATATATTAGATAATCCAAACACTATGCGCTTTTATACTTTCGTACGTACACTCGTTTTTATGGCACAGTAGGTAGAAATATATTACACATTAATAATGATAACTGTAATCATGCAGACCGGTAGGTCTGTGAAAAACCCCAAACCGAAAGACCAACGGCACTGCATAATATTTCTCTGCACAACTTCCCTTTGATGTTGCGCATGCCGCCGATGCATTTTACACAGAAACTATAAATATAATCGTGAGCTTGAAACAGTGAGCTTGATTTGGAAACAGACTTGTGCACCCTAAAAATTGAAATTTTTTGGAGCCAGGTAAATTTCATTTTCTGAGGTAGACAGTGGGGCGTGGGGAGTACAAGATTTCATTTTCTGACGGAGGTATTGGGGAGTGGGGACTAAACGATCTTCATAACAGGAGTTTCCTCCGCCGGCGATATCAGTACTATTTTGTTACTGTAATTTTTTTTTTTTTTTTGCTATACAGAGGTCAAGTTTTGTGACTATGCTCTGTTTTTTAGTTCATTGTAGATATCAGATTTTTTTATGGGTAGATAAAGGTCATTTCGTTTGGGGTTTTTAAACGAATTTTCATTTTTGTATGTTTTTTGGTAAGGATTTACACATTCTCACGTTTTTTTCACAATTACAATTTAATATCCTGATTGTGTTTAAAGTTGCATTATCTGTTTACAGGAAGGTAAACATTTAAAATAGTTACATTTTTCCAATACTTCTAGGACATATTTGAAAAAGCTTTATGAATATATCATATTTTATAGACGATATGAGGTAAAACACTAGTAAACGTTTCATTAAAATCGGAGAGATAGGTTTTAAGATACATCGTAACCTACAAAGTTTATTTTTTAGAATATAGAACAGTATATATCTTAGACTGCAATATTATGCAGTTTAATGGTTTACATATAATAAGCACGAGAGCTATAATTTATCTTTAATGTGATGTTTTTTAAACACTTATAAACAACAATAAACAATTTATATTTATTAAGTATACTTTAATATGTAATATATTATGTAGATGAAGGTACACGAGAAGAAATATTTCCTTTAAATTTGCATACCATTAACAATTTAAAATAAACGTTACATATTTGTTACCATTTATTCGAATACAAAATTAATTTCATAGAACGTGGAAACTTTATCCTTGTCTCTTGCTTAAACACTATTTTGAATATGATTATTTTAATTTTAGCCAACCAATCACCAAAAAATCACGTCGCTTTCGAGATATTGTTTTCTTTTTTTTAAAACCTTAGTTTGGTTTATAGTGATTGTTTCAAAAATGTTACACACAATTAGATTTTTCTAAGGTGAAAAGCTACGAAATGCTATTTCGCCAAAAATAAACTTTTTCTCCATCTACAAACTCGCACGGTCTCTACCCGGATTCGAATTTGAACTTTGGGGTACACTAACCGTTCGCCTAATAGGACACTCATATACAATTTAGATTATTTTAGCTCGTACGCCAACATCTTCACTTCCGTTGTTTACATATGTGGAATTCGAAAATCGAAACTTTTAAAGAGGCTCAATGAATTGGCAATGGTTTTAAGACACTACCATCAAAGAAAGGAACAGTTAAAAGAATTTCTAACAACTTTCAGACTGTTGAAAAAGATAAAAATGTAAACAAGGGCTGATCCACATTGAATGAAATTACTACTTTAGTAAATCAACTCTTTACATGATCCCTAAAGAAATATTGCAATGCAACTTTCTCGAAATTGCTATTGAAAAAGACAGTATTTATAAAATTTAATATAATCTAAAATTTTTAAAAGTAATAAATGAAAACCATAGACACCAAAACTTCTTTCTTACTTACAACGTAGCACTACCACCTCAGATGAGCCTCTTTATCTCTTTGACAAATACACCATTTTACATGCTATTTTATTGTTAAAATTTCTTAAAGCAAGAGTATGAAGCCAGTACGTTTTTATTTTGTCTTCTTCTTCTAGTGCCAAAGTTTATTGCTGGACAAAATAAATCTCAAAGGACATCTCTTGTCATACGACCAACCAAACTATTCTTCAGTCATTAAAGAACTGCATAGTATTTCAACTTCGACAAAGTTCTAAAGGCCATTCAAGATTATCATATATTAAACTTTCTCCAATATAGGGCCGCATAATCTCATTTATATCTTCCTTTCGCACATTGTTAAAGTATTGTCAGTGGATGCACGAAGACCTATGTGACCGCAGAGTTTGTAACAATTGGTGTTATAAAGAGCTGACACAATGTATGTACAGGAGGCTTGAAATAGTCTTATGTTTTATATTAGCAACTTAAAAGATTTGTAAAAACATTAAGTGAAAGATGATGGAGACAGGTGAGTTCAGTTTTGTGAATAGTTTTATAATATATGTGTGATAAAAATGCTATGCTATTAAATACTTTATCATTTCGTATTGAAGTCCCTTGTGTACTTCATAGAAAAATGATCGTTCACAACCGAGTTATTGGGTGAAGCAAATCAACACACAATTGCACACAAAGTCTAATTTAATATTGTGTGGTTTATGTTCCAGAGTGATTATTTAGCCATCATTCTTTAAGGAAACTGGGGCCTATAGATAACTTCTTTGTTGGTGAATTATTTTCTTTCCACAACTCTGCGTAACTCTCCAATGTCATTAAACAAATA
Organism: Philaenus spumarius; assembly: GCA_018207615.1. Lineage (NCBI taxonomy): Eukaryota > Metazoa > Arthropoda > Insecta > Hemiptera > Aphrophoridae > Philaenus > Philaenus spumarius. Next base: position 55,132 of record JAGFPH010005989.1, read on the forward strand.
AAAGAGCACTGTGGCGACAAAATCACACTGATTCAAATAAAAACCCGAACCACAAAACAAGGAACAAAAACTATAACTAAACAACTAAATTGTAAGTTAAGTTTAATACGTTACCCTTATGTACATTTCGATGACATGGTCATCATCCTCAGAGGGTTTTAACACTACCCCTCTGTGTAATAAAATCAGTGTAATAAAAAGTACTAGATCCATTTATTCTCAGATATCCTATTTACGTCAATAGAGGTTAACATAACATACAAAGATCTAAAAGTCAAGATTAATCTTGGAAAATAGTCACTGACCTTCTTAAAGTGTACTTGATCCATGCGTTCTTATCCAATTTGTAGCAGAATCAAAGTTGAACAAAACACAATAGATAACTCAACTACTTTGACAAATTAATTTATAAAAATATAATGGATTATGTAATATATTATAAATACATTCGTGGTAGTCATAAAACGGTTATACCTTGATTTGAACATTATTGTCTTTTATTTATGTATGAATGTAAGTTTAATGGGTTGAAGAGAGAACAGCTGTTTGGTAATGATGGTGTTAAAACACAATGGCTATTAGTTAAACAATCGTTTTAAACAATAACCTGAAATAGTTAAATAAAACACATTTTTAATATGTTACCCTTATGTACATTTCGATGACATGGTCATCATCTTTAGAGGGTTTTAACACAACTCTGTTTTGTGGTTCGGGTTTTTATTTAAATCAGTCTCCAATGTCAGCTAAAATATTGGGGTAATTCTTGACAACAGATGAGTTTATCAATGGTTAGGACGAAAAGGAAACGTTTCAAAGTACCTGACTCGATCTCCCGAAATAAAAAATCACGAAGGCACAGAGCTCAAGACTCTAACCATACTCATTTTTATAACACATGCATGTTCTTAGGGCAAAAGAACGACCCTTATGTCTGGTTTACCAACCACTATAAATAAACGAAACAATAAGCGAAAAACCCTAGCTCAGTCTATCAACAATAAAACAGGCTACATTAAAAAACAATGTTATAATATGTATTCACTGTCTCTTTTCTCGTCCAAAATCGTATTCCCTCCTGAAGTCAATAAATTCAATAACGTACATTTTCAGATTTATTTACCAGCCAGAAACTGTCTCTCATGAAAACGCTTAAGGTCTTGTAAAATGTATTAGGTGTTATCACTCATAGTCATCTTTGAGTTTTTTTAGAATACAATATAAAAACCACTAAACCAAGAACACTCTAGGAACTGAGACACTTAGTCAAAAATCATTTTACCATCTGTTTTGCTACAACACAGTAAGCTTGACTTTATACTATATTAATCCGTAACGGTAGATTTATTAAGAAGGCCATTTACGCTCAAGAAAAAGAATAACTCAAGAATCATATACCGGGAGTCCCACGAAGTGGTCCCTAATTTTGAATTGATATGACAGACGTATAGAGCGCGCTACAGACTTGAAATTCTACAGTCGTGACTAACACATATGTAAAAGAAATACCCCTGAGTATCAGTTGATTCTGACTATCCAAACAAAATGGCGGAAAAACAAAAAAACAACAAAATCAGCAATCGTATTTAAAGGGTAAACCTACTTTTATTTAGAATAGGAACAGCTACAGCTGTTTAGACTATTTTAAATCTATCAGCTGACTGCGTGTATCCACAACAATGAACATATTTGGTAATAAACATTGGCATTTGTTATTAAGTTGCATTGTAAAGTGTTTTATGTACCATGCCGTTTTCAACTGAGCAAAAAGTGAAATGTTGTTCCTGGGCTATTGCCTTTGAAAATGATTATGAAGCAATAAGGTGTTTTAGGGAAAGGTACCCAGATGTAGTTCAACCGTCAAGGAAATCTATTCGTAAGTGGAAGACTATCCTACTAGAAACGGGGTCAATACAAAAAAAAAAATACCATAGATCCTCCAACATAGAAAATGAAGAAATCGTATGTGTTGCTTTCATGGAATCTCCAAATAAATACGCTTAATTCAGTAAGAAAGGTGGAATCTGCTACAGGGATACCGAAGTCATCTGTCCAAAGGTATGCAAAAAAAAAACATAATTGTCATTACTATAACACAAAAAATCCACATATCTTACAAGAAGAGAAATTAAAATCAACAGGTATAACAGTTTGGGCTGCTGTTACCAAGGATGATGTTTTGTCGTATGACATATCCCGACAAACAATGACTGGAGAAAGGTATGCATCAGTTTTAAGCAATCACATAGTTCCTCATCTTTCTCAGCTTGAGATGAAAGACGTTTTTTTCCAACAGGATGGAGCTCCTCCGCGTTATGCTAATGTGGCCAAAGCAGTTTTGGACCAAAATCTTCCTAACCGTTGGATAGGTCGTGGCAGCAGCTTCATGAACTGGCCCCCAAGGCCTCCAGACTTGACTGTTTGTGACTTTTTTCTGTGGGACTTTTTGAAGGAGAAGATTTATTGTCATAACATTGCGACAGACGATGAACTAATGAGGTTGATCGAAGAGGAACTGTTGTTGATACCTCGAGAGTTGTTCAGCAAAGCGTATGACTGTTTTCTATTTCGTTGTCATCAGTGCATTGCGATCGATGGACATCAGTTTGAATAAGGTTTATGGATCAAATAGATTTAATTTATTTATGAGTTACTTATATCTTTAATTCCCTAACGTTGTTTAGTGCTTAGTAACATCGTTCAAATTCAATAATTATGTTGTAACACTTAAGCTAATAAAACTATTTTAACGAAAAGGTACTATTTCTTTGATATCCCGCCATTTTGTCCTAATGTGTCAGAATTAACTGATACTCAGATGTATTTATTTTACATATGTGTATGTTAGGACAGTTGAGTTTCAGGTTTGTAGAGTGTTCGGTGCATCTATAATATATTAATTCAAAAATAGGGACCTCTTCGTGGGACACCCGGTATATTATATATGTATCTGCTGTGCCATTTACCACCAGAAGGTGCAACTCAAACACTCTTGGTGCCAAGCTAACAGCTGATTAAACTTGAGTACAGACTGCAACAAACCGATCCAGTCAGAGTTCACTTAAACCTAGAACACCTGACATACATCTGAATGAATTTCACTGTACAATGTAAAAGCAGCCATTTTTTCTTATTTAGCTTTTGTCAAGGCAAAATTCCTAGACATGTAATTTCGCTAAAATTCCTTTAAAATAAAATGTGTATAAAGTGTTTTTAATATAAGTAACATTCCATCAGGATAATATAATCGCAATACCAGGCAACGTAAATTGAATTTTAGGTCAACGCTGGTCAATACTTTTTGATATTGCCATACGTAATTATATTTATTAAGTATTTATTTAAGTTAATTAAAACTGTAAATAATGTCTATTGTGATGAGTTTCCAAATATTAAAAAAATAATATAACTTCGTTTAAATATTATCAAAATGACTTTGTAAGAGCTTTTTATTTCTTTATGCGAGACAATAACTGTTTTATTTAAAATAGTTGTGCAATAATTATTATTATGCTTTATAAAAACTTGGTTTTTAAAATGTAATAAAAGTTGAGGGCAATGCGTAACCTTTTTGAATGTAATTTTATTTTTAGCCTACAGTAACAGTGCTTTGCTTTGACTAGATTTAACTGGAACAAACCACTATTTTACATAAAGCAAACTATCTCATTTTCAGAATTAATTAACAGTTTTTAGTTTCTATTCAAGTATTACAAAGGGCTAAACATTGAAAACGATCGTATATAGTAAATGTTAGGAGTTGTATCAAACTAAACTTAAATCTCACTCAGCATTTTATTTTACAAAGGTTAATTACTGAATATTACGGAATATTAAAATCATTTGTATTTCTACAGATTTATTCTGATTCAAGTAATAGAGAATCAACAACTTCTAAAACGTATTGACATCTTGTTCCAACCTTGTGTTCAATAGAAATAATACAAACTTTCTACAAGTGTAACAAAGACCAAAGTTAAATCGTTTGAATTAAATTTATTTAGCAGTTTGTTGTTTGTGAAGCAACATAATTTGTGGAAATGTAATGTGAAAATCTGTAAATATAACAGTTAAACTATCTACAACCATGGTATTAAATTATCTTTTTACAATTGGTTAACCAATCAAATAAATATATACATACAAAGTTTTTAGTGGTAACGTCTAAAGCAAACTCACATTCGAAATTATTTATACATTTTTTAAATAGTATATATAATTTTGTTATTATTATTTTATTACATTGCTTTCAGACACGTTTGTAACTCTAATAATATAAGTATTTATTTTGTTAACGCTTGGCAAACTGTTCTTTTAAATACAAACAATATTTACATTGTCATTATGTCACCCTGAATCTACTTTCAAAATGTTATCTAACCCCTTTTTTCAACTAGAGGAGATATTACTTTTTGCATCGTCAACACTTTTCCTTCATACATACACCTACTTTACAATTTGTTTTTAATAAAGTAAAAATCATTATAGCTTCGAAGCTAAAACAGTAAATAATATTAAGTGTCTACATGAAATGATTACCTTTATGACGTAACGGGAGTTGTAATAAATGGTTGAAATAGACACTGAAAAATAACCTTCATGTAAGTACAGAGGTGTTACACTAAAGAGGTATACAAATATATACAAGGTGTTCCATAAGTAAACAGCCAAACCTCAGGAAATGGTTCTATGGGTAAAACATTTAGTTTTTCAAAAACGCTTCTTTTTCCAGATATCCGCCATTTTTTGTTTTTGTTTGGAAAAATAATTTATATCTAGAGAATGGTTGGACCTATTGTGATCAAACTACACAGACATGAAGTTTAGTTTGACCTATTTTAAATGGCCTATTTTAAGGAAAATAATTCGACCACGCAGCTGAACCGCTGACGTGAGTTGAGCAAATTTCCAAAATTAAGTTTATAGACCGATATTTTAGGGTTTCCACCAACAATTTGGGAAATAGGTCTATTCACGACGGTGCTGAATAGCTGCAAAATGGTTCGCACGCCATTCCGCATATTGTGAGTATCTTCAATAACACAAAGCATTGCGTGCTTCGCACGCCATTCCACATATTGGGATTGTCTTCAATACACAATGCATTGCGTGCTTCGCACGCCATTCCACATATTGGGATTGTCTTCAATACACAAAGCATTGCGTGCTTCGCACGCCATTCCACATATTGGGATTGTCTTCAATACACAATGCATTGCGTGCTTCGCACGCACCTTCCCGACCTTGGGTCTCACCATAAGGGCCACTGCAATAGCTCATTTTTCCTATGGAAACTCGCTAATAAACGATTATATCCAATCGTGAATAATAACAGCGTACTTATCCACCATATTGTTTTGTTTACTGTGTTTCTATAGAATCCAATTGTTTCGACAGTTACACCATCGCTTAAGGAATTAAACGTGCTAAAAAAAGGTATCTTGACAGTTATTGTTAAAATGTACGGTTTTTGAGTAATTTAGGTTTGAAATTTTGAAACAGCCGCCATTTTAAAACGTATGATTGGATATAATCTTTTATTTTTCTTAGAATACATCATGTTGGGTTAAACTTTTTGTAAAGTTTCAACTCAATAGGTCTAACCGTTCTCTAGATATAAATTATTTTGTAAAACTAACAAAATGGTAAATGTCTGGAAAAGAAGCGTTTTTGGAAAAAAATGTATTCTTGATTTCTCTTTATTTTGACCCATATAACCGTTTCTTGAAGTTTGGCTGTTTACTTAAGGACATCCTGTATATTGAATTAAGTTGTGCATTTTAGCTGGCAAGCTAAAACTAACATCTAGGATACTAGTGGGCTGTACCCCTTTCTCGCTTCGCTCACCAACCTTCGCGGTGACTCGCAACGAAGCAAAGGCTAACAGATTATTGTATAAGCTGATATTTTCAAGGAACTGACGGTTGTTTAGAACAGAGGCACTTGTATCGGTGTCGGGTGATGGGAGTAGAGGTGACCTAGATCGTGACGCAAAAGGGCCAGAGTTTTTGCATAAATGGCATGTCTTTTTAGTATCTCTGCTTTTTTACTTTCTCCACCCTATACGTAGTATATGGAGAAAGTATTGTTTTCGTATTGAATTTTCAGTTGAATTATCTGTTTTGGTGCTCCCAGAACCCCAAAAAATTGTTTAGTGCAATTATCTGTGTTGGTGCTCCCTGAACCCAAAAATATTTTTAGTGGAATTTTTTGTTTTGGTGCTCCCTGAACCCAAAAAAGTGTTTTTAGAGTGGTGTCTGTCTGTCAGTCTGTCTGTATGTATACACGACCAGAGAGGACACTATTGGTCCGATTTTCATGAAATTTGGTATGTAGGTACTAAACCCTAATATCTCCGGCGTTTTTTTTTTTTTCATTTTTTGGAATTTTTAATTTTTAAGGGTAATTTACCCCTAAAAACCCATAAAAAACGACAAAAATGCAAATTTCTCAAAAACGGCTCTAACGATTTTGATCAAATTTTCAGTATTTATAGTGCTTAAGATGCCAAACAAAATGACACCACCCGCTTTTATCAAAACTTCGGCGTTTTATAATTATGGGGAAATGTTTAAAAATAAACAAGTTTATGTTGTCAATCTAGCATCGCGGCGGTGACCGCACCGGGTAGCACCACGGTAGCGAGCACGGCCAGTAATTCAAAGGTCGCGCGATCGAATCCCGCCTGGGACAATCATTTTTTTATACGATTGACGTAGGTAGAATATTATTTTTTTGTTTTGTTCTAAAAAGTAGTAAATAAAATTATTAAAAACAATATTATTTTGACTACAGTAAGTTGGGAGAAAGTTTGTGTCAGTTAACTGATACCGTTTATTTAGAGAGATATTTGTTTTTAACTTAAAAAGGTAATTGGTTGATAAAAAAAATATCCGATTATAAGTTTGTCAAGCTATGTTATGGAAATAAATGAAAATTCTTTCAAACAAAGTGTGTTGGTTCAGTATAGGCCTAACCTAAAATTGTGTTAAGCTTTTGATCCAGCTGTTTTATCGATTATAGGGCTGGGAGTTAGCCTCCATATTTTCAATATGTGTATGCATCAAAATCGAAATTTTACAAAATCCTTTCTAACTGAGCGACTATGACCCCACATGAATATACCTTAAATTTTTTATATTGTTATATTTTATTAGTAGTTTTTGCTTTACATTGATTTTATATTATTCAGTTAGTCAGTGCAAAGTAGCTAACATAATATTATATAGATGTCATTATGTCGCAGATGGACCCAATTTTGTGTAAATATTTATTTTTATTCCTTGCCATAGTAACTACAATTAAATGTATTCACAGTTTCCTGTCAAATAAATATTAACTAACTTTCGTTAAAACAAAGAAAACCTATGTTATTCATGAATGAACCTAGTGAAAGATTTTTCAAACATGATCCTACATTTTTGAGACCACCCGAACAAGAAAAAACGCAAATTAAAAAGTTTACCTCTTTGTAAGGTTGGTTTAAAGGGTAGAATTATAAAAAGTAAAACTAAGCAGATTTGAAGATCACTTGACTTTATTCTAGGTTTACCTAATGATGTAATATCTTGCCCAATATAATGACCAGATTTAAAGCTATTAAGTAACAAACATCCGCCAATAATGTCGACCAAAATAAGCTGGCAAATTACATTTCACCGCTAATTTAACGGGTCGACCGCTCAATTAGTTTATAATTACATTCCAGCGTCACTCAATCATAATGTAATAATAACATGGAACTAGTTATATTAATTACTTAGGTTATAAAGAAAACTTGCGTATTAATTACGCAACTAAGAGAGTCAAGAATATAAATAGTGAAAGGGAAATATTGGTGAACACCAATATTCCAGTAGACTTAAATTAATAATAAAATCAATAAAACACAATGAATATATTCCAATATTTAACCGAAGTCATTGGTAAGTGAAATCGATTAAATGAATTTAATAAAGTGCATATTTAAAGCCAAATTTATAGTACTAGTAGTTCTGTGCCCAGTAAACCTCGCTCGTTGAAATAACAATTGTGGTGTTGAGCTTAGGTTAAAAATAGTGTGCCAGTAAGGAAGTAAGCAGAAGGTTTAGCCAGTGAAACATTATTTTGCAATTCCCGCGATTCCGGGGTTTCTAGTCTCGTTTTTTTCTTTTCTTGAGCTTTAACTGATAAAGATTTTCTTTTAGTGGGCATTGTGTTTTATTTAGGTTAATAACGTTTAAGGTAGCTAAAATATCGCGTTATTAAATTAAATATTTACATACTTAAATAACTAAAGCTTAACAATGTATTTACAGTTCCATATCATATTCAAATATTAGAAATAATGAAAACAAACGATGTTAAAGCGTCGTGATAGTGATCTGAACCCATGTTCCAAAACTTCCCACGCTGACCAACGGTAATTTTTTGTATGTACTTTATCGCCACGAGGTTTCATTTGTTTCATCTCATTCTGCAATTCAACTAATTCAAGTAAATTTAAGTCAAATACTTTTATGGAATAATAATTTACAAGTATACAGTTCAATTCTTTGATTTATTCTCTACACTTTCTTATAATATGTAATTTTTGGACAAAGGATATACTGTATTCCTAAATTACTATTCAAAATAGGCCTAGT
>JAGFPH010005989.1:63855-74222 GCA_018207615.1 Philaenus spumarius
CAAAGGATATACTGTATTCCTAAATTACTATTCAAAATAGGCCTAGTTCTGTTAGCAGTCTTGTAGTAGGAACATAAAAAATAATGTTTTCAAAATAAGAAATTTGAAATTTGAATAAGAAATTGAAATTTGAAATTAGTACTACTTAGAACTAAAATTAAGATTTTTTACATTTATAAAAATTTTTTTATAAATATTTACTACTTTTTATGTAGGCATAAAGTTGAACTTTTTCCTTTCGTTACTGAACATGCTTGTTTCTTGAGCTAATAATAACTCTGTTAATTTTACTTCAATCATTTTTTTAATGGCATATATGAATTCTTTGAACCTTTGTCTACAAAAAATCTATGGAACACTTTTGAATTGGTTTAGAAAGAACGTATAAAAACATGGTTGAAATACAAAAACTTGGACGATTTTTGACAAATTTGAAGTTTGCGGCAATTTTGTGAGCTTACCGTTAGAGATACGGAAAAAATCAAAAATACAATTTTGTTTACAATTAATTTTGCTACTAGCAAAATGTTATTAGTTTTTAAATTCAAATTACGGTTAAATTTGAGGCTTTGGAAAAAAAGCTTACTCTGAGAGAAACTGTGAGGCTTCCATTTTTATTTTATTTAAGGGGTTAAAAGTGAAAAATTGAGAAAAAAACGTGTATATACATCGCTCGGCCTAGGAGTAAGGAACATTCATGCAAAAAATCATCAAAATCGGTCAAGACGTTTGGCCGTAATCGTGAGACAGACAGACATACAGACACACAGACGAAATGCCGAACGGTCGAGCTAAAACGGAGACCTCGCTTCGCTCGGTCAATGAAACAGGGAGACTTCAAATAAGAATGTGAGTAAATTATGAATATCGAAGGTGATCATTAATAGAAAAAAAGAAATCATATTAGGCATATAATAAATGTAATACATATATAATCAAAAAATTAACTATTTAAGACCAAGAAAATTTAAGTAATTTGGCTAACTTAAGAATTAGCTGAAAAAAATTTAAGAAAATACCTAATAAGAAATTATTGATATCAGATTCCGGTCCATTTAACAATTAATTTAATATGTCAGAAACAGTTGTTAAAGCAAAGGCTGTAAAATAAAGAATTATGTTAACATAATTAACGAACATTTTATTCAAATATTCATAACGTATGGTTATTAATATTATTATTTAAGTATTTTGGAATGTTGGTATTCTCCAATATATTCCGGACAATAGTTGCGGGATTTATAAAGTTTCAAAACACAAGTCAAGTTAATTAAATGAAGTTTAAATCAAAAATGAGAGATGCGTTAGTCTTTATGAGTGAAGCTTATAGTATACACTAGAATCCTCATTTTGTACGCACTAAATTGTAATAATGACCCAAATTGGGAGCTGTTGTTGATCCTATATACAGAGTGAACTTTTTTATAAACTTAAATCGACCGAAACCCTCTAACAAAACCTTGTTGAGTTTGTAAAATATTTTTGGTTGACCCCACCAACATGGCGGCATGTATATTTAAGTCCTCAATCATGTAATAAACGACTCAATCTTTTGTTAACCTTACATTTAAAGGATGGACTATTTTTATTCTACAAGGGAAGCCGCCAAGGTTTATTTAATCATTCTTATAAAAAATATATAAATTAGTGAATATATATCAGTATTTTGGTATTACTGATGTTCATTTTCCCAGATGTCCTTGTGAAGGCTTCTTTTCGGAGACTGCAGAACTCACTGAAGAAGTCTACCTTGTTTTGCATTCGTAGTGACAGTTTTTGGACGGCCTATACACTCTTTACGCTTCTGTATTCATACAACCCGTACAACAGAACTTGTCAACAACACTTATAATTACGGTACTTCATTACTTGGCGGCTGTTTGTAAATTCGTTCTTGAAACTCTACAGCAGTTTACTAAATCAGGACCACCGCAACGATCTGTTTAATATGAGCGAAGATAAAGCTCAACGATAAAAACTTTCTCGGGATTGGTTACAGAGTTAACTAACCTCAAACAGAAAAGTAAGCAGTAAGCATCGTGGCCTGACAACATTCAACAATGCAAACAGCTGTTATAAAAACCAACCACAGGTGCTTAAATTTCAGTACGGTTTTGTAAAAAGGTATTTCATAAAAGTTACAGTAATAAGGTAGAATAAGGTATAAGGTTACAGTAATACAATCTTTATAAACAGGCTATAGCATTTCGACCTTGTGTGGTTCTTTTCGTTATCATCTGCCTATTCTAGCTAACTGTTTTGGTTTGTCTAACAGTAACAGTTTTGTAAACGTATGCCATAAGAAGAAATCTTAAGGCAGTTTTAGCTTGAAAGATTTCCATCTTTTCTTTCACAGCCCTCGTTCTTCGTTAGTAAAGTTTCATCTCAATTATATTAGCTGTGTTTAAGTTAAAGCATTACTAACACAATATAAAAACGATTACGTTTTTTTAGAATTTAGTATCTAAACAAGTTAAGGTTTTCAAGTCTTAAATGATACAATAATTATTAATTAAAAGATATTTAATGTTTTACGAAAGTAATTAGAGTAGAAACGTTACATTTGTGAAAAGCGAAAGAGTTTATTTAAATGAGAATGCGCATTTACTTAATTAGGTGTCAAACACAAAAACGATAACTGTCAGTTCAAGAATAAAAGTTAAAACACGTATTTCTTCTAATTAATAGCGACTGATCTTTGACTTTAAAAAAGAAGAGAGTAAAGGTCGAATCTTAACTTAAATTTAATATGGTAAAATGTTGTCATTATGAAAGCGAAGAATAATAAAAGGAAAAACTAACTACCCGGCTTTTATACTTATTAGTTTTGCTTTATATTTCAGAAATGAAAATAAAATAACAAACAAATGCCTGCAAAAAAGCTACCATTTTCCCTCTAAACACACTACATCAAACATTTAGCTTTTCATGATATTTTGTCTGATAGAGACTGAATAAAATGCTTCTTTACCTGTTGCGTCTTGTTTTACACTGACTTGAAAGGAGCTTACTGTACTTCGAACTTTTTCTTTAGTCGTGTTTAGACTCTTTTACTTCACTTTTACATTTTACCTTATTCTGTGCAATTTTGTCTTAGTTATTCAGACTTCAACGATTTTTCAATGTAAATCTAATCATCCAAGTCTATTGACGGAATAATGTAATTAACATCACTGGAAATGGTATAATTTTAAGGTGAATCTATTAACTTCCCTAAACATTGCTATTAGAATTTCACAACGAATTACTGGTGGCAGCTTTCTGTGTTACTATTTTTCAACTTCCATTGAACGTTAAACGTAGCATCTTATCTGAGGTAATATTTCTCCTTGACTTGTTATTCATCTTCTGGATATTCTCTCTAACCAGTTCAAAATAATTATCAAAAGTACCGACAGTTATCCGATAATAGTTGCAGAATATGGCGGGATAAGCTCCATACATAAAAACATTTATATTAAGCACTTGTTTAATTTTATGCCCCCAATTTTTTCTGCTCCAGTGGTTAGATTGCATGTGAAATAGATTCGTGACGACCATAGGCGTAACCAGGACGGCCGTATGGGGGGGGGGGGTTACAACAACCGGGGGGGAATTTTACCCTAGAACCGGCAGATCGCACGCTACGACAACACATTTGTAACGCATTTGTATCGAATATTTGACCCACTAAAAATCTTCCAATCTCAAAAAGACAAACACCATTGGAAAGGTAATACTTCAAACTTTAATTTTTGTATTTACAATTTCTTTCTAAAACGTATATTTACATACGTAATCATCGTTTTAGTTTTGATATTTAAAGCAAATGTCACGCAAATGAATTACGCCGAAATGACTGTTAATTTCCAGTTTCTATGTCTTTCCCTATAGCTCGCCCAGTATTTTTCTGAGTTATATCTAATATATATTGATGGATGTATCACACTTTTCCCTATCTAAAACTACCATCCAATCAAAAATCGGAAAAATAGTTCTAAAGTTGTGGGGCGTTTTGTAGACCCTTGAAATTGGTCAGTTTTCCAACCAATAAACAGCTTTACTAATTACACGTGACATCTGTGTGATGGAAGTCTATTTTTAGACATATTTTGATATGTATGTGTAGAGAATGCTTCAAGCTAACATTTCCTGTGAACCAAATATGTTTTGCTCTAAAGGTTTGTTGTTTATGAGCATGGGAATGAGAGCGTTTCGACGTTCTCAAACCAAGGCTGTAATTTCAAATTAACGGTTATTCCCCATGCAGCTTCATATCCGACCGATGTATACCAAGCATGAGTGGGATGTTTCTATATTTCTCCTCACTTTTGTTATTCAAATAATTCTATGTCAAACACTTTTATTAAAAGATAATTTACAAGTATACAGTTCAATTCTTTGATTAATTCTCTACACTTTGTTACAATAATATTTCATTTTTGGGCAAAGTATATATTCCTAAATTACGTTTCAAACTTGGCATAGTTTTGATAGCAGTCTTGTAGTAGGAACATTAAAACTGGTATTTTCAAAATAAGAAATTTGAAATTGATAAATATTTTTATACAGTTCTATTTAGAACTAAATTACAAAACTTTTTTACATTATGAAAATACATTTATGGAAAAAATTTTAAAAACTTTTTACTACTTTTTATGTATACCTAAAATTGAACCTTAACCTTTCGCAACTGAACATTTTATGTTTTTTGAGCTAAAAACTTTGTAAATTTTACATCTATCATTTTTTTACTAGCATACATAAATTCTTTGAACCTTTCTCTACAAAAAAGGTTTGGAACACTTTTTTATCATGGTTCATTTACTATTTTTGGCGAATTTTTGAAAAAATGCTTGCAAACGCCAAAAAATCCATTTTCGTTAAAATTACTGGTTCTAGGGTTAAATTAAGATGCAAAATAACACGTTTTAGGCTTCCCAAAAGTACTTTAAAACGATACAGGTATGTATAATTTTCCACTTCTAATTGTGATTCAGGCCTACTTTAGAATAATTTAGAATAGCAACCATGATTCATCCCCCGCCAAATATTTCCGTGCGCTGCCTCTAACCTCATAGGCTTGGAACACGACATTTTTTTGCCGACTGCAAATTAGTTACCGTCCCCGCCCTTAAAAAGCATCATTGGGATCATTAAACTGAAGTGTCTAGTAGCCTACATCAATCACGAGGTGTGTTATGTAATATATTATTTCTTTTAATGTGTTATTGATATGAACAGAGAGCAACTCTCGCTTTATTGTTATTCCGTCATTGATTGAAAAGGAAGCAAAAAATATACTTATAAATCAATCAATAAATAAAAGAAGAGAAGATTTTGGAGCATTCTACACTGTTTCCTGATTTGAGGAACTAGAAGAAACATTTTTCAATTATTTAAGAATGTCGGTTTCGTCATTTGACGAACTGCACATGCGGCTGAATGATAGTATTCTCTACGAAAAAATACTAAAATAAGGAAAATTGGCGTGCATTTGGTCACATTCGCCACTGTTTCGGCGGAGACGATGGAAAATCCATCGATTAAAATGGCAGCAAGCGGCTGCACAGCTACCGTCAGCGGCAAATAAACAGTTCATTTATTTTTCCGGCGAATGTGTATGCTCTAATAGTCTCCTTCGCGCCACTGTTGATATGATAGCGACAGCAAATAATCTGTGGCGGAAAACGCCGTGTGCTGCCTTTAGAACACTATACTTTGGTAGACTACACTGCATCTATATAAAATAAAGTGTCAGTGCCCAATTCAAACAAAGATAATGTCAGCAATATATTGATAATTTATTGTAGCTTAACATTTGCATAGGTGTTGAAAACAAGTTAGGTATTTTAATATAAACAAAGCCCGAAATATTTTTTCAATGGTGGGGTTATAACCCCCAAACCCCCCCCCCCCCTGGTTACGCCTATGGTGACGACTCTTAGTGCAACGACATTATTGTCGTAATGAAAACTAAAAGTCAGTTCCCATGATAACGAATTTAGTGTCACGACATCATATGCCACAAATCAAACTGAGTTTTATTTTATCGTGTAAGTTTCATTTAAAAGGCTTACATAAAATATAACTGTCACTACATTTTTAATTTAATATCCCTTTTCAAGCTAAAGGGTTGTTCTCAAATAACTTATGTTATGCATACATGTAACGACACTTTTTGTATTAGTGATTTAATTGTCACTACAATGAGTTTGTCTTCATGCCATAACTCTATTATTTTTTGTAAGCCCTAATAGTATTCTATATCTGTTTAGGTTTGCCGTAAATAAATCGATTTATAATAATAATTTAATTAGACTTATAAATCTAACGATTAAGAAGTAACCAAAGATAATAACCAGTAGCTGGCGTCATTATGCATTGGCTGAAAAAAACCCGTAAAAGGAGGTTACTGCTTTCAAACTCGATGTTACTGTGCAGCACTAGGCAAAATAAGATTCACTTTATAATAAAAGCCCAAAGGAATACCTAACTTTGGCGCCCAAAATGTATTCAGATCATTGAAATAATGCGTGTTAGCACGCATTGTAACTACATACAATTTCAATACAGTGTTTCGACACACTGTGGAAACCCCCAAATAATATAAAATTTAATTTTGAACCCGTATTAAATAGAACCTACGTGCAGGTATCTACATTTTGTATTAATTAATAACAAAAGGAAAAACAATAATTTCGGAAGCGTAAAATAATAAAGTTGTGAATTCAGCAAAGTTTGAAGCACAGCCACGAGCTACATTTTTAAATAATGACCTTTTATATTGATTAGAAGGGTTGTAAAATGCCACAAGGCTAAGTAGCGACAAAGGGATGCTACCCACCCTTAGTTACATACTTGTATTAAAGCCTTAGGGCGTCAACAAGGGTGGGTATTTTACCCTTCCACTTTACTCTGCCTTCTATATTACGGGAAAACTTAAAATAAAGTTTCATGTTACTTTCTGTTCAGTTTCCCTCAAAACTGTTCGATAAGATAAAAATCGATAATTTAAAAATATTAATAAGATTATATCGTGTATTTGTACGTATGTAATTAGTAGAGGAGATAACTGCGTGCTTCAAACGCCCACCTACGCGCACAATGAGAGAGGAGCGAAATAATTTGCAAAACCTATATTTTACTATACGGATGGTTATTATTATATTTTTGTTAAGATTGTGTTTTTCTGACCCAACCACAACTTAAGATTAAGATATTATTTCATAAAACCAAAACAGCATTTGAGATGTTTTTCAGCAGTCATAAGAAAATAATATATTTGTTGTTTTACTGTTATCATAATTTCAGTCTAATCACAAACTTTATAAATTATTTACAAAAGGAAATGGGTTTGCAACGCCTATTTGTAAAGTTCTATTGAACCGATTTGAATAAATATCTTGTCCTTGCAAACCATTTTTTTAAAAGATAAAATACGCGTCAAAGAATCGAACAAACAGTTTAGGAAGAAACGTAGAAATGTAACTTTTCGTTGAGAAAATAAGATACAATCACATCATTTAGATTTATTTCTGAATACAGTATACTAGAAAAATTCGTTTACCACTTATCATTTTTTATACTCGTAAATATTATTGGACGTTTCGAGGCTGTCATACTGTCTGCGTATGTATATATTTCTTAAGTTGAAACTTGTTTAATTTAATTTTTCAGCCTAAAAACATCGAGGGAATCTCCAATCTCGCCATTTCTTAATAGGCCAGTCGGTAGAGGTAATTCTAGACCAAAAGTTCCAGTAATTTACAATACGGCTGATGTTTTTTATAAGTACATTCAAGTATGTAGATTAACATAAAAAAAGTTTACCAGTATATCGATTTCCCAAAAAATCGATTATCATTTTTTTTTCGATTATCCTTAATATTTTGAGCTGGGATAAAGATAGAGAAAAATAAAAATACCACCGTGTAGAAGAGGTATTTTTCAACAAAAAAGGTCATATGTATTTATTTCGTTCGAGCAATGGTTTTTCTGGAAAAAATTTGAAAATGCAGGTATGTATTTTGCAGCAAGGGAAATCACTAAAAGGGGACATCTTATTCATATATGAAGCGTTGGCTCATTCTAAATTAGCCAAATTTTAATATATCGAAATGAAACTTGACGTAGGAGAGTTAAAATATGTATTTTAAACATTTATGCTGAGTCTCAGCTTGTTATCTTGTAAATGACCCGATCTAGGAGTCGATTTCGATTATCGATTTTAGGAGTACCGGACCCACGAACTAATTTGAATCTATTCCAGTTTCGTCAATTTTTGGAATATCAATACCAAATTTGTTTTACAAGTTGAGTACACCAGTATAAATATTCTTAGTAAGTATGACCGATTTTTTTCTTGTTATTTTTAAAAACGAGGCGCTTGAAAATAGTCTTCTGTTTTACCTATCTCGTTTTAACTATAACACTTTTCGATTCAACGACTCCATTTTCGACATTTTTGAACATATCGATTCAAAAATTGGTACAGAAGTAAGTTACAAATACAATTGTTTTTTGCTATACTTATTTTAAAAACTATATTTTCAAAAATGACTAATCTGCAGCTGATCAACTCAAGCGTTTTGATGAAAAATCTAAAAAGGTCTAAAATTATACTTTTTTAATTTACTTGTGCTTTTAAAAGTAAATAATGAAAAAGGTTTATACTCCTTGAATTTGTTTGAATATATATATTTAACTTGTAAAAAAACTTTCAGTTTGATATTTTGAAAATTCTCTAAACTGGAGGCCGATTAAAATTAGTTCGTGGGTCCGGTACTCCTAAAATCGAGAAACCCATTGATGAGTCAAGTCTCTCTAGATCGGGTCATTTTCAAGATAACAAGCTGAGACTCAGCATAAATGTTTAAAATATATATTTTAACTCCTATGTCAAGTTTTAATTCGATATATTAAAATTCGGCCAATTTAGAATGACCCTACGCTTCATATATGAATAAGATGTCCCCTTTTAGTGATTTCCAATGCTGCAAAATACATACCTGCATTATCGAAGATTTTCCAGACAAACCATTGCTCGGAAGAAATAAATACATGTGACCTTTTTTATTGAAAAATACCTCCTCTACACGGTGGTATTTTTTTTATTTTTCTTTATCTTCATCATAGTTCGAAATATTAAGGATTATCGAAAAAAAAAATTATAATCGATTTTTTTTCGACTTTGGGAAATCGATAGACTGGTAAACTTTTTTTTATGTTAATGTACATACTTTAAGGTACTTATAAAAAAAAAATCAGCCATATTGCAAATTGCTGGTGGTTTTAACCTACACCTATAACCACTATGACATTTCTCTAGAACCCATCATTCTATCGACGTCACTCTCAATTTAGGATGCCCATCAATTCATAAAGTGACTATACCCTGAAGCAATTTGTATTGATGCTTTGGATTTATTAATTTTAAAAAAATAAAAAAAACCTTATAACTCATTTCTGGTATGTCAATTTCGAAATCAAGTCTTAGTGAGCACATACTTTATTACCCAGGCTCCAACTCAAAATGTCACCTCTACAACTAGTGCCGTAATACCAACTAGATACTGTAACGGGTGAGTGAGAGGTGTTCAGCTTTTATATAAAGAGAGTTTCCAACTCTGTCATAATTCACAGGAGTATTCCTCTCTTCAAAACAATGAAAAATTTCACATAATCTTAGGCTCAAAAGAATTTTTAGAGAGATACGGCTCCAGGACGTTTTGAACGCAATTTCTGTTCTAAACAGTGCATAAAACCCTACTAAAATTCCTGGTATAAAAAACTATTTTGTAAAATTAATAGTTAATCGACAAATGTGTAAAAATTTGCTTATAGTGATTTAATTTAGTAGGTTATAATTCACCCATTGGAGTTGAAATCAAGTACAAAAATTCCACGACCCGTACTTCTCTAACAAAGACTTATGATTATTAGAACTTTTTTCGTTATTTTGATGCAGAAAAATACGCCAATGAAGTGTGGTAGTTTCCACCTGAACTATCACTGTAAACAGGATGTCCCATAAGTAAACTTCGGGGAACGGTTCTATGGGTCGAAATAAGTATACAAGTTTATATAAAAATAGGCCAGAAAACGCTTCGTTTTCCGGATATCCGCCATTTTGTTTTTTGGCAAAATAATTCATATCTACAGAAAGGTTTGACTGATTGCATTCAAACTTGGCATAAAGTTTAACCTAACAATGATATATCTCAAGAAAAATAATCGATTGAATCCAACGCGTTTCAAAATGGCGGCTGTTTGAAAATTTCAAACATAAATTACACGAAAACCGTACATTTTAACAAAAAATTTTGACAGCTTTTTTTTTGCAGCCCTTTTGATTCAATATCGGATGGTCTCACAGACGAAACTAT